>OY728127.1:2028507500-2028697500 GCA_963277665.1 Viscum album
CATTAGGAACATATTTCCTTAATTATAAAACATGAAACACATTGTGTCTCTAGGATAAACTTAGAGGAAAGGATACTCAGTAAGAAACTAATTAAAATTTCTCCATAATTTTATATGGTTCAATGAACCATGCACTTAACATTCCCTTTATACCAAAATGCATAACACTTTTCCATGATGATACTTTAAGGAAAACATGATCACCTACCTCAAATAAAATATCTTTCTTTTGATTATCTGTATAAATCTTTTTTCTACTCCGAGTAGCTCTCAAATTTTACTGGATAATTTTTCATTCTCAACCATTTCCTCTAATAACTTTGGTTCGAACAACTTCCTTTCACCTAATTCATCTCATCAAATTATAGACTGACACCTCTTTCTATATAATGACTCAAAAGGCTCGATGTGAATACTGGAATGAAAAATATTATTATAAGAAAATTAAATTAAAGAAATATGATAGTCCCAACTTCCTTGGTAATCCATTGAACAATATCAAAGCATGTTTATAAAGTTTGAATCATTCTCTCTGACTTTTCATTTGATTAAGGATGAAAAGTTGTACTAAAATTTAATTTAGTACCCAATAACTTCTAAAGGCCCTTCCAAAAAACTATAAGTAAACCTGAGATCATGGTCAGATATAATAGGTAGAGGAACTCCATATAACCTGATTATCTCCTTGAGATAGAATCAAGAAAGCTGGTCTAAAGACGTATTATCTTGAAAAGGAATGGAATGTTCATATTTAGTTAATCGATCAATAATATCCAAAATAACATTATTACATCAATATGTATTTGTAAATACCACCACAAAATCCATGGATATATTTTCCCATTTCCACTACAACTCTTGAAAAATATTTATCATCACTTTCGGTAATTGTTATTCATCTTTAACCTATTGACAAGTCAAACATTTCATGGTAAACTCTACAATATATCTCCTCATTATATCCCACCACTAATACTCCTAAAGGTATCTATATATATTTATATTACTAAGACTAATAAAAAAGGGAGAGATATGAGATTCACTCAACAATTCCATTTTCAAATGTGAGATAGCTAGAAGGAACAACCTTTTTAAAAATCCCAAAACACATTCTATGTCAATGATAAAGTCAGGTAACTTGAATTTCTTTACCATTTACACCTTTCCTTGAAAATAACTATATTTTTTATGAGATTTCTAAATTATATCAAACAATTATAACTACACTAAAACCAAAAACAAAAAAGAGGAAGTTATTATATGAATGTTTTCTAGGCCATCATTAGTTAAATAGTTTTCTAAAGGATGGTGTTCTAAATGTAGCATGGTTGATGATGCATTATCATTTTATATCAAAGAATTAAATACTTTTTTTTATTTTCTTGGATGGTAATGAATTGAGTAATTATAATTGTTTATCAGTTCCATCCATCATATCTTCCTCATGTTAATCTTTTTTTAAGTGAATATATACATCAAACTTATATTATCAGTATATATTTCACACTTTACTCCATATAAATGATGATTATGTATTTTTAATTCAAAAAAACATAGTATCCAATTCTAGATCATGTGTAAGGTAATTTACCACATGATTTATCAATTGATGTAAAGCATAATCAATTACTTGATTATTCTACTTCAAAATACAACCAAGTCCCTTCAAAGAAGCATCGATATAAATAAAAAATTCATCATTTCGATAGGGTAGGTCCAAAATTCAAGTGTTCACCAATATTATTTTTTTTTCCTGGAAAAAATCATCACACTCTTTCATCCAAATGAATTGAACTTTGTTTCAATTTAAATTTGTTAGTAAGCTAGATAACTGAGAAAATATTTCAACAAACCGCTAGTAGTAACCTACTATTCTAAGAAAACTATGATTATTTATAACATTTGATGGTATTTTCCATTCTTAAATAACTTTAGTTTTAGCCGGTTAAATACATATTACATATTTAGTAAAAATATACTCAAGGAAAGAAATCTATTGAATCCAAAATTCACATTTACAAATTTTTTGTATAATATTTGTAATTTTAGGGCTCAAAAACAATCCTTGGGTATTTTTCATTATCCTCATAAATTTTAGAAAGTACTAAAATATCATCAACAAACATAACTAAAAATATTTCCAAATAGCCATGGAAAACATTGTTCATACAATCCATGAATACAGTTGGTTCAGTAGACAACCCAAAGGGAAAAACCCAAAAATCATAATTCTCATATCTAGTCTGAAATTCCATCTTTTGAATATCTTCCTCCTTTACCATCAACTAATTGTACCCTAATCTAAGATCAATCTTTAAAAAATATTGCACTCCCAAGATCTTATCAAACAAATCATTGATATGAGGAAAAGGATACTTGTTCTTAGTAATGATGTTATTCAAGGCTCAATAATCAATGTAAATCCTTATTGAATTGTCTTTATTTTTAACAAATAAAATAGTATCACACCTAGTGAAGTACTTGGATTAATGAAATATTTATCTAGAAACCCTTTCCATTTATTTTTCAATTCCAAAACTTATACTTTGATAAGATATTTTTTAAATTTTCTTAGAATCAGGCACAAAGTCAATTGTAAAATCAACCTCATGATCCTGAATAAAAATAAGAAATTTATTAGGAAATACATCCATATATTCATTTACATTAGAATATCATTGGTCTAAGAAATTTCCTTCTTTTCAAAAATATGATAAAGGTAACATTTACTATCATCATTAATCAATTTCTCAAATTCTTAATATGTTATAAAAGGTATATAATAATTTAATATAAATTTCATAGTTTTTAATATATATTAGCATGATAAACTAAAATCTAAAATACCCATAACAATATCAAACTCTACTTTGGGTAGTTCAAAAATATTTATAGGAAAAACCATCCCACTAATAATAAGAATAATATTACTATAAATCTTGGTTTCTTTAATACTTATACCAAAACATTTAACTAAAAGTTCCTTATTCTTTTCATAAGGTGATATTCCTATTTTACTTATAAATTTATCAAAAATGGATGAATATGAAGATCCAGAGTCAAATAGAGAATTAATATAATTATAATAAACAATTAATGTTCCTATAACCACTTTATTAGAAAACCCATCATCAACTTTGGTAGTATTAAATGATTTTTCAACACCTTTTTACATTCAACCTTGATGATTTATACCCTATGTAACAAACTTAGGACACACATTAGAATAATGTTCCAAGTAATTTAAAATAAAACATATCACTATTGTATAAATATCTATTACCCCATTATTGGATTATCTAAGACACTTTTCTTTATATTCATGTGCCATATAACCAAACTTACCCCATTGATAACACATTAAATATCCTATCAAACATTCCTGGAATTTTTTTTACAATACATAGAACATGTTGGGGGATTGACTTTAGAATTATTAGTTGACTACTTGTCTATTAATTTACACTATTAACTATTATTACTCTTGTCATCACAAGGCATATAAGTGTTAGTAAATTCCATCTAAACTTTCTCATAACTTTTAAACTCTTGTGGGAAAATGTATTTCTAAACTCGGTTTTAATCCAAACTAAAATATATTAATTTTACTATCAAGGTCTAGAGTGTAGTTTGGTGGGTTCCTAACCAATCTTTTAAAATTATCTTTATCTGTAGATACTAAATCCTCCTTCTTTTTCTTCATTTACAGGAATTATTTATCAATTTTTACTCAAAAAATTCTAGGGAAATATGTATCCATGAAAATATTGTTAAATGTATCCAATCCCATCGAATTAATCTTTTCACTTTCTAATATTATTAACTAAATACCACCATCAATCAGATTCACCTTCAAATGATACCTAGTGTGAGTAACCTTTAAAAATTCAGAATAAACCATGACTTTGAATATCTTCTCCAGTACATTGATCCATCCTTTAGCTACCAATAGCCCTAAAGTTACACTAAAAGTCAAAAGGTTTTTTTTCATAAAATACTCAACTATCAACATTTTTCTTTATAGTGAATCAGGTTGATATCTAACATGGATACCACCACCATTTAAATCCTATGTCAACTGAATCATTATTAAAAAACTACTTAGTCCCAATTTAAAACATTTCATGCTACTCATTTGGAAGGATATTTTCCTCTTGATACATTCCTATATCAGCTTACCTATTTAATTTATAGTAAAATATTTCAATAGAAATAGATTATATGAATAAAACTGGTAATCTTTAATTCTATATCACTTCAACATAATTATAAATTAGAATCTATCAATGTTATTCTTTTAATATTATTATAATCAATAATTTTATCTAAACCTTTTCCCTAATAAAAACTATAAGGAATTAGCCTTAAAACATTATATAATCTAGTGTCTTTATACTGTAATTAACTTTTTGTATTCCAAAATTCCTTTTAGTTCTATATTTTTATAGAATTAAGTCCTAAATATTACAAAACAAACCCATATATTTCAAATTAGACACTACCACTCAGTATCCTCTTTTCCCACAAAATATAACCTTTAAAATGAAACATGTTTTATTTTTAGGAAAAAACTTCATAACTTTTAAATTGACTTCTTCTTTGTCTCTACACATCCTTAAACCCTATGAAAAATATTTTGAAATGTGGGATGAGCACAAAAAGCTCAGTAAGGGATATAAAAGAAAGAAATTTGTTAGTCCAATGAAAAAAATGAAAACCCCTTAATTTTTTACCTTTTTTCATGTTATTCTTTGAGAATATAAAATAAATCATATTCAGATATAAGACTTGATTTTTTTTCTAAAGGAATACCTTTAAAACTAACAATAAAAAAATATAAGCCCTTGTATGAATATTAGAGCATCATATTCATAACCCATGTTAACTCATGTCAGAAATAACTGAATCCTATTTAAAAAAATAGAATAAACCTACCGAGTTAACTCCCTCCTTATTTCCTATAAATATAAATAATATTACCTAATTCATTTGGGAGCTATAATGGCCTCACCCATTGTATGAGTTGTATCAAGATCACTCATCATATAAGATGTATTAGGATCACCATCCTATAATAATTCTCAAGTACCATATCATAAATAAAAAAGATCTATTATTGTACCTTTCCATCATAAACCCCTTGAAAAACTCTTTTTAACCCATAAGTAAAGAACTTTCCATTTTCGTATAAAAATTTGGAGAAATAAATCTCTCTTGAAAACTGTTTAAAATGAATTATTACAAAAATATTTTGGAAATGATTTCATTTGAAGATAAATATGGAGAATTATAAAGTAAACATAAAATAAATGATAAGCCCTGATGGTGTAAATTCTATTTATGTTATATATGTCAAATAGAAATAGTCTTTTACACTTTGTTACAAATAGTCAAAAGTGACTCATACGGAAAACATTAAAAAGATTCCTTTTGAAACCAATATAAAGAAAGTCAAATGCGATTAAAAACTACCATTATAAACCACTGAAACATAAATAATAATTGTCCTAGGAAATTCAAAATAACATGTACATGGAATAAAAAGACTTGTAAGGGAAACTTTAACATATTATTTTTAAAATAAAGTTCCTTACCTTAAATACAATCTCACATCATACAATCCTTTAATCCTGAATAACAAAATTATATTAGTGATTTAATTAATTAATAACCTTTTAAAGTTCATTATAATATAATTATCCCTTTTATATCATTTATTATCATGTTTTATTTAGTTACTTATTTAGTTAAGTTTACGTTGGAATTTTTAATGAAATTCGGTTCATAATCACAAAACAGCTTTGGTAGGATGAGCATGGTTAAAGGGGTCATTATTAAATTATAAGAATAATATTAATAATGAAATAGTCTTAATTTTAATGCATTAAATAAAATTTAATAACCATCCTTGAAATATATACATGAAAAACGAATCACATCGCTTCACAAAGGTGGTATTCCACACATACGCATGAACGACATTATCATTTTTCAATAGATTGAGAATTAAGAAAATATATGATATATTATATTTAGAAAATGATAATTATATAACGAATTTAATAAATATTAACTAAATCCCTCATAATAAATAACTATAATAGGTTTTAATGGAAAACAAAATGCATCACTTCATGGTGGTGGTAATCAATACGTATGCATGAGCGATGTTTTCATTTCTTATATGATAGAAAAGAATATAAAAAAAGGTTTAACCATAATCAATATAATATTTAATAAAAATTTGGATACTTAGGATATTATTTCATCATGGTTAAAGATGATTTGAAGGATTTGGAAGAATAAATATACTTGAAATAGGTCGGTTAAGACTAATACCTTTTCGTTGCATAACCTCTTTAGTTTACACCATAAGCCTTCTAGGATTGGTCGTTTGGGTAGACCAGGGAATCTAGGATGCGTAATTAGATGTTGGTGGGATACATGGGTACTTTATTTTTTAAAATACAATAATATAAATTTGTGAGTAAGAGAGAAGAGGTGGTGCCCTTTTATAAGTGAGGGGATGGGCACTCTTGGAATTAATTAAACTATTAAATTAATATAATTTAATATTCATGTAAAAGTGACAAAATTGATATATTTATAATATAGGCTGATTATTGTAATGTCACGGTTCTGGGTGAAGCCCAAAGGTGCCCCATACCAGATTTGTCACATGGCCTCAAGCGCATTTCCTCGAACACCAGAGGTTTTCGACTAGCATCGAGGGTCATGGGTGTGATAGTGGGGAAACTATGCCCTCCTTGGTAGAGCATGCATATTTGAATAACAAATAATAAATAGTAGAAGAAGAAAAATACCATGAAATAAGTAAATAGTGGAAGACTAAAGGTAAATAAAAATTGGAGCACATATATAAATGATGCATGTCACATATATCTAGAAAAATATCCAAACAAGTCAATATATTGGAAATACAACTGAACCAATGTACAATGAAAATAGAAAAAAACTAGCAGTATAACTATCCTAAGCATGGTCCTATGCTCTCCAACTCCAACCATCCAATCATATACCTGAGGAAGAAGGGAACTTTCCCCTATCTACACCTCCAACCATATAATCTGTTTGGGTCCAAAACATGACCCAAACAGGTTGTGAGAAGAATCCCAGTAGGTGACCACCACAAGATCTGTTCCTCACTTTTAGTGAGTATATATAGTTGGTAATAGTTGAAATTATGAAAAGAAACTATTAGTATACAAAATTACCCAATCTTATGGTTTCCATTTATATTCATTAGCAATTAATGTTCAACAGGTATCACAACAGGACTGAATCCAAGCTTGGGCTTTGTCTTGGTTGGGGAATCACAAACATTCAATATTTAAGTTAACCATCTAGGTAAATCACACAGTCTAACCCCTCTGGGAAAGTAATACAATAAAAAGGCAAAGACACTCTAAGGAAGCACTCACCATCAATTCCCCGTATGATCTTTCATGAATAACTAAATACTATCTAGTAAATCACAAAATGTCAATTACCCCTATGGTCTCATAATGTAAACTATAGAAACACTAAGGTCGAAATCACCATCAATAACCCCTATAGTCTCGTAGCATTAAAAAATAACAGACATTCTGAGGAAGCACTCAACGTCAATTCCCTCTATGGTCTAACTACACCTGGTTCTCACAGCTTTGTGCCATTCAATCATGTGTAAATGATATTAATCTGCCCAATGTAATCTCAAATACTACATGGATATACAATTCCAATTCATATCACCAGCATTTAACAAGTATAAAAAGGACATAGTTCCATCCTATAAAGCAACGCAAGGAAAATAAGGTCAGCCTCATAGGCAACCTGGACCAAATGGACCTAAACATACAAACAATGAAACACACCCATTGGGTGTTCCTTAAAATGAAATTCCACATAATATCACTTCAAAAAACACTTAATACTACAATCAATCTAAGTCATATAAAATAGGGTTCAATTTCCGTAACCTAGAATACATGAAACATGGTTAATTGGAACTTTGGCATATAAAACTCAGAGACAAAAAATGAAATGAAAAAAATCACATACCTTTATGTTGTACGATGAACACTCTCAAACATCAGCCCTTGAAACATCCTAGAACATTGTATATCTAAAAAAATGTCAAAAACATTCAACCTTGAATAATTCAAGAGAGAGAAGAAATCAAGAAGTGGGATTCAAGAAGAAGGAAGGACTCGCCGGTGGGATTTCAACTAACCCATTGAAGTTCAAATCATACCTTGGATAGAGAAATGATGTCTCATAGAATTTTTTTTCTCTTGGTCGCTCTTGGAAAAAACAAGGCCAGAAGAAGATGAATCTGGGGATTAGACACATCCCCAATATGATTAAAAAAATAAAAAAAAAGTAAACAACATGTTCATTTAATGTACGTGTCATATACATACATCAACTGGGACCCTCTTTAGGCGGTCTCAAGGTCACCTCACATAGACATGTCTCTGCCATTACACGACTAGTACATGACTACCCATGGAAACTTGGTACACAGCCTGTACTCCCAAGTACATGGTGTGTACTTATAAAATTTTTCAAAAACTCCCCTTCTTCTCAAAACACCCAAAAAATATCTATACCTAAAATAAATATCCAGGTTCTAACAAAATTTTCCCCTTAAATAAATTCATCCCTCAATTTCCCTAACAAGGTGGCAAAGAAGAATACTCAAATAGCTCTGGACACAGTGATCGCACATCGGTCTCCCTCTCCTGAATCTCATCATGCACTCGTTCATGCTACCACCACACTCATATCAGAGGAACAGATCGGCCGTGGAGAACATTCTCACTTTTATCAACAATCTAGATATGATGCTCCTAAAACATGGTGTATACCTCCAACACAACCACCTAGGGTTGTAAAAAATGAGATGGGTCTGAGAAGTAACTTTGTAGCTGAGAAAATTGGAAAACATTGTGCATAGTCCAGTACATCTGAGGAAACTACAACTGATAGGCAATCGGCCCAACTCTCTCCAAAACCTAAAATGGCCCAACGTATCTCAGTGAAAGCTTTCCCTATCTCATAATCCTCTTGTGTCCCAACCTCGGTTTCCCATGTAGGAAAACCTAATCTCTAACCTCGAACTCTAGAGGTCGTCTCCGTCAATCAGTATAAGACTTATTCCATGATTGTTCAATAGTCATCCTCATCCGAATAAACTCTACCTACTATGTGGTCTCTTAGAAAAGACGAGTTCCCATCATAGCTACCTATCCTGCCTCTATCTAACATATGGGTGATGGGCATG
Source organism: Viscum album (assembly GCA_963277665.1). Lineage (NCBI taxonomy): Eukaryota > Viridiplantae > Streptophyta > Magnoliopsida > Santalales > Viscaceae > Viscum > Viscum album. The sequence continues at coordinate 2,028,516,790 of OY728127.1, forward strand.
GCCTACTAAACAAAGCATCATAAGGTTCCATCTGAATAGTTTCCAAAAAACTATTATTGTAGGCAAACTCCACCATAGGTATTTTTTTCTCTCAAGAACCTCCAAAATCTAGGACACATGCTCGAATCATCTCCTCAAGCACCTGAATCGTTCAATAAAACTAGCCATCAGTCTAGGGATGGTAAAATATACTCAAAAGTACATGTGTACCCAAAGCCTTATGAAGGCCTTACCATAAATGAGAAGTAAAATGGAAATATTTTTCTGAAATGATAGAGCACATAACCCCATGAAAATGTAAAATCTCTCAGATGTAAAAACTTTCAAGATCATTAACACTAAAGGTCTCATTGATCAGTAAGAAGTGTGAAACCTTTGTGATCCTGTCGATAACAACCCAAACTACATCATTTCCTCAAGGAGATCTCAGAAACCCTCTCACGAAATCCATCGCAACATCATTCCACTTACACTCAGGAATGGGTAACTGCTCTAAAATCCCTACTAGTTGTTTATGATCCTCCTTCACCTGCTGATAGGTGGAATATCTCATAAGAAAACCAGCAATGCCCCTCTTCATACCTGGCCACAAATACTGACAGTGTACATAATGATACATCTTGGTGACACCGAGATGAAATTACCATGTTGAGGAATGAAAATCATGCATCATCTCCTCACACATGTCTGCAGATACCCATACGTGTCCATGAAAGTGAAAAACCACATCATCACCTATGGTCCACCTAGAAGTAGGGTTCTCTCCTAAAAACTCTTCCGTAGGACTAGTCCTTCTGAATTTGATAGCTTCCTTATTCACACTCGATCCAGAACAGTAGAGGTAACATATACAGAAAAAATAAATTTCTTCGCCTGTCTATTTTTCACCCTCAAATGCATCTTAGAGAACATAGCCATAAGCTAAAACTCACTATTGGCCACCTGAACTACCTGTATCCGAGTCCTCATGCTCAATGCATTAGCCACTCTATTGCCTTTCCTATGCATGTAGGAAATCTCAAATTCAAAGGATTGACAGTACTCAACCCACCTTCACTGTCTCAAATTTAGATCTCACTGAGTAAATATATACTTGACACTTTTTTTTTCAATGAAAACCACAAAATTCTATCCCAAAATATAATGTTTCCAACAGTGAAAATCATACACAACTGCAACCAACTCGAGATCAAGCATCGAGTAATTCTTCTCATGTGTCCTCAACTGTTAAGACTTGTATATGGCGACTCATTCCCCCTACATAATCACTGCTCCCAGCCCGACACCTAATTCATCATAGTAAATAGTGTAACTCTTTCCCGGCTCTGGAAAAACTAGTATCGGTGCTGAAATCAACCTTCCCTTCAGCTCTTGAAAGGCTGACTCATAAGAATATAACCATGAGTACTTCTCACCCTTATTAGTCAGGCCCTCCAATGGCACTGATAAGTGTGAAAAGTCCTATATAAAATATCTATAGTAACCATGAAACCCCAAAAAACTCCATACCTCAAAGATATTCTTTGGCTACTCCCAGGAAACAAATTCTCTCACTTTATCTAGTTCTACTGATACTCCTATGTCTAAGATAACATGACCCAAGAAGTGAATATGGTCCATACAAAAGTCTCATTTTGAGAGCTTAGAATATAATTGATGCTCTCTAAGTGTACTCAAAATGATATCAAGATGTGTGGAATGTCCATGTCGAGTGTGATAGTACACCATGAAGCCATCCATGAAGACAAACACAAAAGAATCCAAGTATGTATGGAACACTCATTTCATCAGTTCCATGAAAACTATCAGTGTGTTCATGAGACCAAAAGGAATAACCACATACTAGTATAGACCATACCTACTCTGAAAGGTTGTTAAAGGTATATCTGATGGTCTAACATGAAACTGGTGATAAAAAAATCTCATGTCAATCTTTGATAACACCTAGGATCCTCTAAGTTGAACAAATAGATCACCAATCTTTAACAAGGGATATCGTTTCTTGACCGTAAACAGGTTAAACTTTAGATAACCCATGCAAAGTATGAGGGTACCATCTGCCTTTTTCGTAAATAGGACAAGTGAACCCCAAGGATAAGTACAGGGTCAGATTAAACCCTTTTCTTATAACTCCTCTAACTACTTCATGATATCCTATAACTCTGTTGTATCTATCCTACATGGAGAAATGGACACTAATGCTGCTCCTAGAACTGGCTTAAAAGAAAATTCTACGTCTCACTCCGAAGGAAAACCTGAAAATTTATCTAGAAAGACATTTGTAAAATGATCAACCATTGGAGGAAAATACTTCTTAGAAGTCCCCTGGTCATCAAGATATAAACTAGCAATCTAGGCTGTAACACCTCTCAACCCATGATGATCGGGTCTAGCTCTTCTTGCCTTGACATCCCATTAGCCCGTATGTAGAAACAAACTGCCCTCTAGTGATGTGAAACTCACCCTATAGTGATAGAAATTGGGAATTTCAAAAAAGGGAACTAACTAGTATATTCCAAGAATGAATTTATAGCCTGTCATCTACAAGACATAAAGGTCCCACAAGAAGTGACATCAATCAACCTCAAGAGGGAACTACTTGCACTGACGTGCACTGGTTATTCTAATCCCCAACAGAGTGTCCACCATCATGATATCAGTAAAAGTAAAGATACATAGCCCAAGGCTCTCCATAATAGGAATAGATATAAATCTATGGGAAGCCCCTGTATCGAAAAGAGAATAATATAAAACTGAGGCAACCAAGATCAAACCTCTAACCGGGGAGGTTCTGGGATCTGACGCCTACTTGATTTGTTCCAGTGCACAATCTTGACCTGTGATGTGGCTCTATGAAGTCGTCTAATAACCCTAAGCTAATCCACCCTATAGCTATCGAAAACCCTATGTCTGACCACTAAATCCATGACTACCACATCATCCTGAATGGTAGGAAGAACTCCATCCCCCATTCTAATGTGGGACTAGTGATCCTACTCTGGTATGAGGAGTCGAAATAGATCCTCCCTCACTAGCTGCTAGAAGGAGGACGCTGTAGAAATGTTGAAAATATCCCAACTTTCTACATGATAGGAACTCAACTAGGTCTATCTAGCACTGAGGTTTCTTATGTTCTCTATTCCCTCACTTGTAGCACACCATTTTTTCATATGAATTAAAATCCCACCAACATGGATTTCTATGAATAGACTCCCTGAGGTGCTTATTGATATCAGTCGGAAGGGTACAAAATCCAGATATTGAACCGCCATATCCCACAACTCTAAAATCCCTTAGGTTGCACTCGGTGATCAACTCCTGGTAGATTATTGGTGATATGGAATTCAACCTGAAGATGTTCACCTGAGATCAGATGTCATGCCTGAGACCATCCTCAAACTTTCTCACCAGAAGTAACTCATCACCCCCTAGAATGGGTGTGAAGCATTGTAGCTCTGTGAAGCAAGAATAATAATCCATTATTAAGAGAGTACATTGCTCCAAACTCATGAACTCTCGGGCTCGGTTGGCCCTCAAGGTCTTCAGGTAGAAGTAGTCCTAGAAGTTATGATGAAACTCGTCCCATGTCATAACTCATTGGTGTCCCACCTGTGATATCACAAACCACCATCTCTTTGATGAATCATGTAGCATGTACATAGTGATCTTCACAGTCCTCTATGGGGGTGTCTCCAGATTCTCAAACATAGACAGCATGGTTTCAAACCATGACTCTACAGCCTCAGGTCCTCTATCCCCTGAGAAATTGAGAGGATGATTCTGCAGAAAAACCTGCATAAATTCTATCATAGACTGGGCAGGATGCAGTGCTCCCAAGAATTTCTTCATCATCCTCATAAAGCCTTCTCAAAACTATGCATCGGAAAATGCATCTGGAATGACAGATGGTGCCAGAAGGGAATGACGGGAGGGTCTGATGGTAGTCTTTAGTATTCCATTTTTGGTGTTTGATCATTGCCGCAAACCTATTGTACAACTGGAGGACATCTCGGTGGCATGAATATGCAAGATCAAGCACAGACCTCAATACAGGATTAAAGAAACCGCAACTTAGAATCGGAAAATAGAATAGAGAAGTAAAATCATTCATGTTTTTCAAAACACAGTTACATGGAATGTATTCACTCTACACGGCATTTTCCCTTTAGCCATTGCATGGGTGTGTACTTTTGCCAACCCTGGTCGCGCAACACCCCATACACACGGCGTGTTCTCGTTGAGACACTATGTGTACTTGAATTAGTTCCCACTACCTGAGTTCCTCTACATGGCTAAATAGATGGTTATTTCCTAGGTAACACTACCCGGAGTGTTCACCCTAGACACGGCATGTACCCCTTATGTTCTAACCACCCATGTCATTAGTCACACGGTTGGAGACATGGTCGACTATACACAATGTGTAAGAACAGGACACAGCATGTACAACCTAACTTTCATCCCTCGATGTCGTTAGTCACACATCCGAATACATGGTCACTACAACATCGCATGTACTCCCAGTACATGGAGTGTTCCACCAAACACTTCACAACCTCATGTATCTACTCACATAGTTAGTCACATTGATAAGGACTACACAACGTGTACATATAGTACACGGAGTGTACTTAATAAAAACATTTTATTCCATAACATAAGGATACATGGCATGTATTCATCATCACACGTCGTGTATTCTAGGTTTTTTTGGATATTAATCCTCAAAAGCTACTTCGAAACCCCATAAAAAGACTAAAACAATAATTTAAGTGCAAAATTTTGATCCATTGGGGGGCATACTCCCCGTGAATCAAAGAATGACATCATATTCATGTATATCACTATGTATAACAGTGCAATCAATCACATGATCCACCATATTCTGATCCATGAGGTCTCTTAACACCTTAGGGACCAAAGTTTGGTGCCCATTCAAATGAAACATTAAATTTTTCTAATACCCTATCTAAATAGTAGGTATTCTATCACAACATCTATCACAACAACAAGCATATCTGTCACAATATCTATCACAACAGCATGCAATAAGTAATGTATCCTAAATGTCATGACAAAATGCATGACATGTGATCTCTAGAAAGTGCATATATGATGCATGAGATGGAAAACCTTCATCTCATCGGGATTCAACAAAAATAGAACCTCAATGATATAAATCATAACCGCACAAATTATGTGAATCTCCCAATGGTAAAATCAAATCAACTGTAACAATTTAAAAACCATAAAAATTAGAAACATTCAAGGTAAATTTGTTTTCTCTTATACAAGGGTTAGCTACTCCCAGGAACAACTTATTACCAACTACATATTCCTTCATATCCCTGTCTAAAGGCTCCAAACAGTAAGACAAAGAAGAAAAGAACCCACCTCTGATACCAATTTTTAATTTCCCATTTTAGGGTGCTTCCCAAAGGTGCCCCATACGCGGCTGGTCACATGGCCTCAAGTGCATGTCCGCAAATTCCAGAGCATTCCGACTAGCAACGGGGGACTTGAGTGTGATAGTGGGGAAACTATGCCCTCATTAGTAAGGCATACACAGTAGAATAACAAATAATAAACAATAGCGGAATCAAAATACCATAATACAAGTAAACAGAAAATAAATAAAAGTAAATAAAAGCTGGAGAACTTATATAAATGATGCATGTCACATATGTCTAGGAAAATAGCCAGACAAGATAATATGATGGAAATAAAACTGAACCAAAGTACAATGAAAATGGGAAAATTCATCAACATTGCAAGCCTTAGCTTGGTCCTATGCTCTCCATCTCCAACTAGTCAATTATGTACCTAAGGAAGAAGGGTGATTTCCCTTATCTACATCTGCAACCATATAATCTGTTTGGGTCCAAAAACATGACCCAAATAGGCTGTGAGATGAATCCCAGTAAGTGACCACCACAAGATCTGTATCTAACTGTCATTGAGTATATATAGAAATTAATAATTGAAAGGAATTAAAGAAACTAGGTGTACACAAAATTAACCAGTCCTACAGTTTCCATTTACAATCATTAGCAATTAATGTTCAACATTTAATCAAGTAAGTATCACAACAGGCATCTCAGAAGACTACCAAATATGACTGAATCCAAGCTTGTGCTTTGACTTGGCAGATGCGTCATAAACATTCAATATTTAAGTTAACCCTCTGGGTATCTCACATAGTTGAACCCCTCAAGGAAAGTAATACAATAAAAAGGCAAAGATACTCTGAAGAAGGACTCACCATCAATTTCCCCTATGTTATTTCTTTAATAACAAAAGACTTTCTAGGAAATCACTCAACATCAATTCTCCATGTGGTATCTTAATAAAAACTATAGACACTACGAGGGAGAACTCACCTTCAATCCCCCCTGGGGTCTCGTAGAGAGAAAAAATAACAAACACTCTGAGTAAGCACTCAATGTCAATTCCCCATGTGGTCTAACTACACCAGGTTCTCACAACCCTGCACAATTAAATCATACATAAACGATATTAAGCAGCCCAAATTAATCTCAACAACTACATGGATACACAATACCAATGCATATCACCAGCATTTAATAAGTAGGAAAAGGAAACAGTTCCATCCTATCAAGTGAGGAAAGGAAAATAAGGTCTGCCTCATAGGAAACCGGGACCAAACGGCCCTAAACATACAAAAAAGGAAACGTACCCATGGGGTGTTCCTTAACATGAAATTCCAAAAAATATCATACCAACAAACCCTTAATCCTATAATCAATCTAATGCATATAAAATAGGGTTCAATTTTTTTAACTTGAAATACTTAAAACATGGGTAATCATCACTTTGGCATATAAAACTCAAATACAAACAACAAAAGGAAAAAAACCACCTAACTTGACGTTGTACGACAAACACTCTCGAATTTTGGCTCTTGAATCAGCCTAAAAAGTTGTAGATCTACAAATAGGTAAAAACCATTCAACCTTGAATAACTCAAGAGAGAGAAGAAATCTGAAAGTAAGATTCAAGAAGAAGGAAGGAATCACCGGTGGGATTCCAATGCACTCGACAGAGTTGAAATCAGACCTTTGATGGGGAAATGGTGGGTTAGAGAATATTTGTCTCTCTCAGTCACTCCTGGAAAAAACAAGGCTAGAAGAAGTTGAATCTGGTCATTAGACACGACCTCGGTCCGATTAAACAAGTAAAAGAAAAAAGTACATTGTGTGTTCAATTAATGTACACACTGCGTACAAGCCTCAACTGGGCCCCCTTTAGGTGGTCTCTAGGTCACCTCCCACGGCCATGTCTTGGTCATTATAAAGCCAGTACACAGCTACCCATGGTAACCTGCTACATAGCGTGTACTCCCAAGTACACAGCATGTACTTCTAAAATTTCCAAAAACTTACCTTTTCTCAAAACACCCAAAAACAAGATCCATACCAAAAAAAATATCTAGTTTCTTACTAGTATAAGTCCAAATTCTATCATATAACATAATTTAGATTATTATATTTTATTATGTCATTCTGATCTCTTGGTTTTAACACCCATTAAATTTTTTGACTATTACCATGACATTAAAATAATTTACTCTTTAAGGGTCATGAAAGTTGCTATAAAAGGAAAAGATACCCATAAGTATACTATAGATGACAATACTAACCATATCCCATTCAAATGAAACATTACATTTTTTCAATACCCTTTCAAAATAGTAGGTATTCTATCACATAATTTATCACAACAACATGAATATATATCACAACATATATCCCAACTGCAGGCAATATTTAATGCATCGTAAATGTAATAAAAAAATTCATGAAATGTGATCTCTATAAAGTGCCTATATGATGCATGAGATGGCATTCCTTCATCTTATCAGGTTGAAAAAAAATAGAACCTCAATGATATAAATCATAACAACGCAAATCATGTGAATCTCCCAATGGAAAAATAAAATCAACAATAACAATTTAAAAACCACAAAAATTATCAATATTCAAGTTAAATTAGTCTTTTCCTTTACAAGGGTTAACTACTCCCAGGCACAGCTTATTACCAACTACCTATTTCTTACTATCCATGTCTACAGGCTCCAAATTGTAAGAAAAACTAGAAAAGAACCTGCCTTTGATACCACTTTGTAACGTCCCGGTTCAGGGTGCCACCCAAAGGTTCCCTATACCTGGTTGGTCACATGGCCTCAAGTGCATTTTCTCAAACACCATAGGCTACTGACTAGTAGCGAGGGCCTTGGGTGTGATAGTGGGGAAACTATACCCTCATTAGAAGGGCATTCACAGTAGAATAACAAATAATAAAAAATAGTGAAAGAAAAATAACATACTACAAGTAAACAGTGGAAGAATAAAAGTAAATAAAAATTGGAGAACATATATAAATTATGCATGTCACATATGTCTCGGAAAATAACCAAACAAGATAATATGCTAGAAATAAAACAGAAACAAATTACCTTGAAAATGGAAAAAATCCAACAAAATATCAATCCTAAGCTTGGTTCTATGATCTCCATATCCAACTAGACAATCATGTACCTGAGGAAGAGGGGTTCTTGCCCTTATCTACACCTGTAACCACATAATATGTTTGGGTCCAAAAACATGACCCAAATAGGGTGTGAGACGAATCCCAGTAGGCGACTAGCACAAGATCTATGCCTAACTGTCAGTGAGTGTATATAGAAGGTAATAATTGAAATACAACAAAGAAACTAGGAGTACACAAAATTAACCAGTCCTACAGTTTCCATTTACATTCATTAACAATTAATGTTCAATATTTAATTAAGTAAGTATCACAATAGGTATCTCGGAAGACTAACTAACATGACTGAATCCAAACTTGTGCTTGTACTTGGTAGACACATCACAAACATTCAATATTTATGTTAACCCTCTAGTTATCTTACACAGTCTAACCCCTCTGGGCATGTAATACAATAAAAAGGAAAAGACGCTCTGAGAAAGGACTCACCATCAATTCCCTATATGGTATTTCCTGAATAACTAAAGACTCTCTAGGAAAGCACTCAACATCAATTCACCATGTGGTATCATAATTTAAACTATAGACACTCTATGGGATCTATCACCTTTAATCCCACATGTGGTCTCATAGAGTAAAAAAATAATAGACACTCTGAGGTAAAACTCAACGTCAATTCCCAAAGTGGTCTAACTACACCAGGTTCTCACATCCTGGCGCAATTAAATCTTTCATCGATGATATTAAGCAATACAAAGTTATCTAAAATACTACATAGATAAAAAATACCAATGCATATCACCATCATTTAACAAGCATCAAAAGGAAAATTTTCCATCCTATCAAGCAAGGCAAGGAAAATAAGGTTTGCCTCATAGGCAACCTGGACCGAATGGCCCTAAACATACAAACAAGGAAATGCACCCATGGGGTGTTTCTTAACATGAAATTACACATAATATCACATCAAAAAACCCCTAATCCTATAATCAATCTATGTCATATAAAATATAGTTCAATTTCCTTAACCTGAAATACCCAAAACATGGGTAATCATAACTTTGGAATATAAAACTCAAATACAAACAACAAAAGGAAACAAACCACCTACCTTGACATTGTATAATAAACACTCTCGAATGTCAGCCCTTGAATCGTCCTATAATGTTTTAGATCTACAAAAAGGTAAAAAAAATGTTCATCCTTAAATAACTTGAGAGAGAGAAGAAATCAAGAAGTGAGATTCAAGAAGAAGGAAGGAATCACTGGTGGGATTCCAACGCACCTGACAGAGTTCAAATCAGACCTTGGATGGAGAAATTGTGGCTCAGATAATATTTTTCACTCTCAGTCACTCTTGGACAAAATAAGGCTAGAAGAAGATAAATCTAGGGATTAGACATGACCCCGGTCCGATTAATGAAATAAAAAAAATTATGCAGCATGTCCATTTAATGTACACACCATGTACATGCCTCAACTGGGCCCCGATTTAGGTTGTCTCTAGGTCACCTCACACAACCATGTCTTGGTCGTTACACAGATAGTACATGGCTACCCATGAAAACTTGGTACACAGCGTGTACTCCCAAGTACACAGCATGTACTTCTAAAATTTCCAAAAACTCCCTTTTTTCTCAAAACACCCAAAAACAAGATCCATACTTGAAAAGAGGATCTAGGTTATTAAAAGTATAATTCCAAATTCTCACATATAATATAATTTAGGTGATTTTATTTTATTATTTAATTCTTATCTCTTGGTTTTAAAACTCATTAACCTTTTTGACTATTACCATTATATTAAAACAATTTACTCTTTAAGGGTCATAAAAGTTTCTATAAAAATAAAATATACCCGTAAGTATACTATAGATGATAATACTGACCATATCCCATTCAATTTTCACAAAATAATATTTTATAAATTTTAAATCATTAAATAAATTTTTTTTAACATAATAAGAAATTATATTTATTTTTGGACTATTCACATATTTTGACTTTAATGACCTCAAGATAGTAATTTTGATAAAATATAAATTTTTAATACATACCTAATATGTTATACTTATATAAATAAGTATTGGGAGACTATAAATCACCGAAAAAATAATTATTTTATAATTTTTTGAAATCATTTACTTTATTTCTCTATCTTTTGAGCCATAAGAGTGTCTGTGTTGCTTGGGCATTTAAAGTAATTATTTTATCACTAAAAATTTAAAAAAATGATAAAAAAAAGTCATCAATATTTAAAATAACCATTTATAATAAAACATAACTAGTTTTTATCCCTGTCACTAAATAATAAATATATTTGAACAAAGATGGTGACATTGTTTCTTTATTCATTATTTAAAATCATATTAGGGTCATTATCAAAGGAAAGAGGAAAAAATTACAAATGTTTTAAATTTTGATGTTAATGGTAGAAAAAAATTTATAAATAAAATAAATAAATTTTTTAGGGTGATTTTTAGGCTTTTGGCATTGTTTTTAACCATAACTACCCGATTAACCCTTACCGATGTGGAAAATATTTAAAATGATTAGTATTCATAATGATAAAAAATAAAATGAAACTATTTAAAAAATTTAAACATTAGTATTATAAATATTGAATATTATTTTCATTATTTAATTTATATAACTAGAGAAAATTAATTTAAGATAATGTCACAAAACACAATGAAAACAGTTTTTAGAAAAGTGTGTTTTTTAGCCCAAAAATGAACATATACCAAAATTAGTTATAATGATGAATCTTATGTAATTAATTAGATTATTTATAATTAAATTATACTTATGTTACTTTAATATCAAAATTTAAATTTATGTTACTTTATTTAATGAAAATTAATGATATCTTTATAAAAAACAATATTTCTTAGTATTAATTGAAAAATCAATCTTTTCAGAAAAATCCAAAAAAATCACCCTAAGATAATTTGGATATGATGATTTATAAAATTAAATTCATTTTTTCAGGTTCAGTTTCTAAAATTTAAAAATAAAAATTTTAAATAAAAATCTTATAATACATGAAAACAAATTTAATAAGAATGAAACTATTTTCTTTTTTATTAAAAAATTATATAATATTCTTATAATAAATTTGAATATATAAAATATAATTATTGAATTTTAATACGAAATTAAATTGATTTAATATTACTTGGTTATTTACATATACATTTATTAATTTTAAGGGGTGGTAGATCAATGGGGACCCTAATCAAAAATTGGAGGGAAGAAGAAGAAATGACTCCATGGAATGAGCAAAGTTTAAGAAGGTGTTTTCAATAAATATTTTACATGAAATATTCACACTAAAATGGGGAGAAAATTATGAGATATAAAACAAAAGGAATATATATCCATTGTTACCTATGAATGAAACTTTATAATAATTTTTTAATACCCCATAAAAGACAAAGTTTTATTACCCATGTCAATAAGGTGTGCCTTTCTTTTTTGGAGCCTACTTGATTAGAAATCCAAATTTAAGTGAGGATTATATTAGTGTGGTGCCACGATGAGTTATGGATTTAATTTATATATATATGATATTTTTGACATATTAATCATTCAATAAATATAATATATCATTTAATTTCTTACATTTCCATTTATTGAAAATGGTAATGTTGTTCTTTCTTATTTGTGGACTACCACCTCCATTAAGTGATGTGATTTTTTTTCCACCACCACTTAATATGGATAATATAAGTAATATTTTTAAAAACATAATGTGATATTAATTATCATTATCTAAAGATAAAATGACACTTACCTTTTTCCATCATAATCATTAAAAAATGGAAGTGTTACTCATGCATATGTATGGTCTACCATCTCCTTGATGGTAAGGTGGTTCATTTTTCTTAATCATATTTCATAGTTAGTTTCAAAAGTATATTTGATATATATAAATGATAATTATGTTTTTATTATTATTATATAGGTAATGGGATAGTGAGTTTTTTAACCATATTCAACCTATCAAAGTTATTTTGGATATATGAGTTGAATATTATCAAAACATCTCATGTGAACTTAATTGGTTAAGTAATTGACTATAACATGATAAAGGAACTAAAAAACATGAAAAATGATCTTAAAAAAGTAAATAATTAATATAATTTAATTATGCAAAAAAATAAGAAACTTACATGATGAATCAAACATAAGGTAAGGGACAATTTACTTTAAAACCCTTATTTTAACTATTTTAAATATTTAGGTTCTAAATTTGTTACTTCCAAGTAAATATTATTAAAAATAATTTTTATATGTATTTATATGGACATAAATAAATTATAAAGTATATTTTATATCTATTTATTATGAAATATTTCAAAAGTAATATTTTTATGACATGTTTTTTCTTTCATTGAAAAAGAAAAAATCAATGTTATATTTTAACATATACAATGTCAATGGTTTTTTCTTACCTCTATAACCATTATATTATACTTGTATTCCACTAAAATATTTCTTATTTTATTCAAAGAAAATCCTTCATTCGATTTATTTTTTGTATTTTCATGATGATTTTTAAATGAAATGGATATTTAAATATCAATAAATGTTTCCTTGTGGGTGAAAATAATATTGTTATAATGATATTGATGAAAAATAAAGTATTTATTGTTTTATAATATATTTTATATTTCTTGTGAATTTTTTATGGTGATGGGTGGTTCTGTTATAAAAAAAATATCGGTGTTTCTGATATAAACAATGGATAGGTGGTTCCATTATAAAAAAAGATGGGTGGTTCCATTATAAACCAAAGACATGTGGTAAAATTATAAACTAATTATCGGTGGGTTTATTATAACCCTACATTACATTGGGTAATGATTATGTTCTATAGAGAATTATAATGGAAGTTGGTCGTATTGGTTATTCCATTTTTAAGAGTGATATATAAAATGATGTCACAAGTTACCTACATGACTTTTCTATTCTTGATAATTATTTTTCATGGAAATAATTTGATTTTAAAAAGGAAAGTTAATTATATTTCATTTTAAAGGAATTATTATTCCCTTTTTGGACAAAAATGTGTGTTTCTAACAAATCATTTTTTAAGGGTACTCATGTTTTCTAAGAAACCATCATGGTTTTGATTTTTCTATTATGATTTCTTATAAAGTGTTCTATGAAAAACGTTATTAGGTAAATTTGATATCATGTGTAAGTGAATGATTATTTGAGCTCAAAGTTTATTATGTTAAAAGAAAACTCTTTTATGATCTCATGGTTTTAAAAGAGACTAACATGTTTTTTCCTTCTTTTTATATGTCCCTTACGGAGCATTTTGTGCTCATAACATATTTTAAAATGTTTTTTAGGGTTTTAAGGATAAGTAAGGTAAAGTATGATGTCAGGATGAAAATTGTGAATATTTTTCATGGAAAGAAAAGTTGTTATATCTTAAAAAACTATATAGAAAATCGATACTAATAGGAAGTTTCCATCATGTATTATATTGGTTTTTTTCTAAGGGTTATGACATAATACTATAAAACTATAAACCAAAAAGTATCATAAAAATGTAGGAAAGTGGATTTTTGTTTAAAGATTTAATTTATGGATTATTTAACTCTTTTTCCTTGACATTAATATCATAGGAAATGTTTAGATAACATTGGATATTAGGTTGTTTTCTTGATATATTAGCTTAAGAGTTATAGATACCATAATGGGTTTTTAAGTTGGAGTTGATCAAAAGTTTAGAGTCTTAGACACCTCTTTGAGGTTTTATGTGATGTGAGTTTTAGTTTATTAATTATATATTGGGAGAAGTTTTATTAGCTTGGTGTATATGTTAATATTAGGTTTAACGAGAATGATTATTTTAAAAGAATGCTACTACATTTTAGGGATGTAAGTTAAAAGGTATGAGATAACCTTTCAGGTTAGAAAATTATTTAATATTGAAGTTATTACGGTTATTTTTTTAGTATTTTCATCATATTTTTTTGGAACATTATAGTAATTATATTAATATAGTTTTTTTAAAAGGATAGCCTATAGGCCGGCTGACAACCCATCATATCTGGCAAGGCTATGAAGTTTGAACCCATAACCTAAGGGTGAAAAGGGTGTAGTGCCTACCAGTGGCCAAGTAAATTCCTAGTTAGTATGTAATTATTTTTCTTTCTTAAAGTATTTGATGGATAAATACTAATTTTATTTGGGAAAATATGGTGTATCATATAGATAACCATGATATTGAAAAGTGATTTTTTGATTAAGTGATTAATTTTATTTCGAAAGCATTATATTATTAATGTAAATTTAATGTTATGGGTATTTATTTGATGAATAAATGTTAAATTTCCTTTTTGGAATAATATATGTTTTTTATGTGGATTTATGGTGATTCAGGTTATCTATTGATATAATTATCATATCATGGAAACTATATGATTAGAAAATATAATTTTTTTGTATGAGATTTAAAGAGTGATTGGTTTATTTAGAGATAAATGTTAAATTTATCTTAGAAAAATATGTGATCAAATCATTAAAATCTTTGGGTTTAAATATTATTAAGTAAGTTTTTAGAATAATTTCAAGGTTAGTTATTTATCAAATTATTTAAGATGAACTTTGGGTTTTCTTAGTATTTATAGATTAATGTTGTATTTCATCATATAAAAGTTTATTCATTTTTGAAATTATCTTACTTTGTACTAACCATTTTGGTTTTAGTTAATTTATAAATATAGGAGGAATGTATATTTAACCTTTAATGGAACTATGTGATCTATTATAAGTTCATTTTAGTACTTTAGGCCTGGAACATTCATCTTGAATACTCGTCATTTGAAGAAAAAGATAATATTATGGTGGAAATTGATTAAATGATGAAATTATACTTGTCAAGTAAGTATATTTTTATATGTTCTTAGTCTATATGGTAAATAAATCCCCAAAATCTTGGAAAAGGATCTTGAAAACTAAAATTTAAACATATTACCTTTATTTTCGATGAATCAGTGATCTTTTTCAAACCATCTTGGTTTACGGTCATGTGGTTATTAACTTTCTCATGATCATTTACTTTATTATGAACAATTTTCTCTATCACCCTCCATCATTATTTTTTACATTAATTTTTCTTCCATTTCTATATTTTTAATTCCCACTAATGTTCTCCTATTTGGAAAACTAATATGTGTTATTCTAGATGACCTTCATACATCCCATTTTTATATTTTCAAGAGTAAGTTTTGTTAACCCTTTTTAGGAAGTGAGATTTCAACAAAGGTATTTTTTAATGTCAAATTGTGAGGATGAAATTTATTAAAGTGGTTAGAATTTAATATCCATATATTTAAAAAAAAATACTATGTTTGATAGTATATTAGATCTGTAAAACTGAGCTTAAACAAACTATGAAATATTATTATTTTAATATAACCATTATACCAAATCCCTTGAATTGGAATGAATAAATAAGATTAAATAAATTATTAAATATATATATGAAGTTTCTAATGCACAAAAATTTATAAATTAATTCCTAGGAAATAATTAGTAAATTTTTAGCAAATTCATTTTATTCTTTAAAAATATTTTTTCTTCAAAAATGGTTTTTATTGGCTTTTATACTTTAATATTATAATTAATGCATGGAAATTTTAGAAAATTTATTTTATAAAAATGATTTAATTTTTTAATTTATAATATCCAAATTATCATAGGGTGAATTTTTTTATATTTTATTTGAAAAGATTTAGTTTTTGATGACTAGTGAAAATACTGATTAGTATTGATAACTATATTTTTTATTCAATAATTTATGATGTTTAATTATTTTAAAATTAATATAACAACAAAATTATTTATATTACATTATTAGTAATAAAGTTATTTTAATTGAAATCAATTTTATCAAATAATTTTCTGTAAAACATTTTTATACTTAAAAAGGCACTTTTCTAAAAAAACTACTTTTCGATGCCTTTTGTGTTTTAATCTTAAATTAAATTATTCCTCTTATATGAACTAAATATCAAAAAAAAATTACATATTTGGAAGCATGAGATAAAAATTTTCTAAATATTTCCCTTTTATTTTTTTTCATAATGAATAATAATCATAGTAAATAATTATCACTACAGTAAGGGTAAATTTAGTAATTATCGTTAAAAATCATATGATAAGGACTAAAAAATGATCAGAACACATGAGTTTATCCTATTATATGAGTTTAGTTCATCAATTTACATCTATTTTTATGAAATATATATTTTTTCCATTTATCATTGATTTTTACCTTTTGAATATTTAAGTAAAGGATAAAGTCAAAAATGTCACTCCCTTACATTTAATGTCTATAATTTTTTTATGGAAGAAAAAAAATTTGTGCATTTAAAAATATTTTTTTGATATATAATGGATTTTTTTAATATGGAAATTTATTTATAAAGTTTTATAGATAAATAGTTTTCTTAAATGATTATAAAATGATAAGACAACATTTATTCAATTAATAGAAAAATAAAACAAATGATTTTTAAAATATTAAAAGTAATATAATTTGAATGAATAATTTTGTTCTGTGAATTTATTAGATAAATATAAATTTTTACATATGTTTGAAATTTTTATATTAAAATTACTTTGTGTTCATTTTTTTCAAAGTCAAATTAAATGAATAGTTTCAAAAATGACATTAATGATATTTCATAATAAATAATATTTTATTAAATGATTTAAAATTTATAAAAAATACACCCTTTTTAAAAGTGATTTTTATATGGTTTAAAATATTAAACATGGTCCATTTATGGTCCAATTTTTCTTTTATAGTAACTATCATAACTTCTAAAGAGTAAAAAACTTTATTATCGCTCTGATTGTCAAAAAGGTTAATAGGGGTTAAAATAAAAAAGATAATGGTGAAAATATAGTCTAAACTTGTAAAAATTTTATTTTATAAGATTATTTAGACCAGTAATTATCCTATATTCTAAATATATAATTTTCTAACCTTTATTTCAGGATAATTAATTTATATTAAATTAATACTTTATGTAATTCCAAGAGTGCCCCTCTGCTCTCTTATAAAAATATTACCTCATATCCTCTTTTCTTAAAACATAAAAATACAATTTGGTCAGAAAATACCTACCCAAATATTTTCCTATAATCTATTATCTAATTTTATATGTCTTTATTTAGGAAAAATACAAACCTTATAGGGCTTAATATGTAAAGAAAATGAGATTGTACGAAGAAGATGTATTACTTTTATCCAAATGTTTTTATTTTATTTCTTATTCTACCGAATTAAAATACACTTCAACCATGATGATAGAATTAAATAAGTATCTCCAATATACTTATATTTAATTAATTTGATATAATAACCTATATCCATCTACTTCTTCCTTCAAGTGGTAAAGGAAATCATTGATCGTGTGTACAGAGGACTACCACCTCGCAAACCAATGTAATTTGTTTTCCATAAATTCCTATCACAGGTGCATATAATGATGGATTTAATGTATATATATTATATTCATTACATATATATAATTATATTAATATAATATATCATTTAATTTCTTACCTTTCTATTAATTGAAAAATGGTAACGTTGTTCGTGTATACATGTGGACTACCACCTCAATGAAGCGATGAAATTTCTTTCAACCAACAAATCATATGAATAATATATATAAGTTTATTTAAATATATAATATGATTTTATTGATAATTATATAAATATAAAATAAAACTTATCTTTTTCTATCATGATCATTAAAAAATGGAAGGTTTCTGATGCGTGTGTATGACCTACCATATCAATGATTGTAAAGTGGTTCATTTTTCTTAAAAATCATTCATAGTTAGTTTTAAAAGTGTAGTTTATATATATAAATGATAATTATGGAATGATTAATATTATGAAGATAATTTAATAATTACTTCTTTTACCGTAGTCAACCTATCAAATTCATTTTGGATATATGAGCTGAATATCATAAAAACATCCAATGTGAGATTAATTGGTTAAGTAATTGATTATAATATGGTAAAGAGAATAAAAACATGAAAAGGTCCTTAAAAAAGTAAATAATTAAGATAAGGATATTATTTAGGAAAATAATCATCATACATGATGAGTCAAACTTAAGGTAAGGAACACTTTACATTAAAAACCTCATTTTAACTATTTTAAAGATTTTCTTTCTAAAGTTTTCCCTTCCATGTACATATTCTAAAAAATATTTTTTATACGTATTTATGTGGATATAAATAAATTATAAATGAAATTTTATATATATTTCTTATAAAATATTTCTAAAAGAATATTCTTATGGAATGTTTTGACTTTCTTTACAAAATACAAAAGGAAAGTTTTATTTTAATGTATACAGCATCAATGGTTTTTTCTCGTTTCCATAAACATTATTTGATGTTTGGATTCCTTTAAAATATTTCATGTTTTATTCAAAAAAACCCAACCTTCCCTTTATTGTTGGAATTTTCATGAAGGGTTTTAAACAAAATGGATATTTAAATATTTTTAAATGTTTTATTATGGATAAAAAGAATATTTTATGACTATAATGATTTAAAATTAAATATTTCATGGTTTATGATTATTTTATAGTTCCTTGGAATTTTTTATGGTGATGGGTGGTTCTGTATAAACCAAGCACATAGGTTTTTGATATAAATAAAGGATTGGTGATTCTATTATAAATAAAGGATGGGTGGTTATATTATAAACTGAGGAAAAGTGGTTATGTTATAAACCAGTGATGGGTGGGTCTGTTATATCCCTCCAATGCATTGATTAATGATTATTTTCTCTAGATAATTATTATGTAATTTGGTCATATTAGTTATTCCATTTGTAAAGTGATATGGAAAATGATGTCCTAGGTTACCTAAGTGACTTTTCAATACTTTATAATGATTTTTCATAGAAATCATTTGATTTAAAAATGTTAGTTAGTGATATTTTAATTTAAATGAATGATTATTCAATTTTGGATAAATATTTATGTTTTTAAGAAAACATATTTTTAGGGGTACTCATGTTTTCTAAGAAACCATCATAATTATGATTTTCCCATTATATTTTTTTATAAAGTGTTTAATGAAAATTTTAGGGTAGTTAAACTTATATCATGTGTAAGTGAATGATTATCTAAGCTCAAAGTTTATTATTTTAAAGGTAAACAATTTTATGATCTCATGGTTTTAAGATAGGATAATTGGTTTATTCCTTCTTTTTCTATGTCACTAACTATGTTTTTGTTCTTATACCACATTTTTTAATATTTTTCACATAGTTTTAAGGATATGTAGGGAAAATAATGTGGTCAATATGAAAATTACGAAGATGTGACATGGAAATAAAATTTGTTATAACTTAAAATTTTTATTTTATAGGTAAATTAGATTCTGAGAGGAAGTTTCCAACATGTATTTTATGGGATTTTTATATAAGATTTATGACCTAATTATATAAAACAATAAACCTAAAAAGATCCTTGAAATTCAAGAAAGTGAATTCTCATATAAATATTCAATTTATAGATTATTTAAGGTTGGTTCCTTACAAAAGGGTGAGCTCTAATTCTTCGTAAGGTTAAACATATGAGATATCTATTAATGATCATTTGTGGTAATAAGCATAAATATATGAGAACATGATCATAACTTAAGAAATTTATACACAATCAGTAAAATATATATAATTAAGAATCATGGAAAAGGGATTTTTCAATCAGAATATATAAGAAATAAGAGTTAATAATCATTAATAATCAATTATAAGCCATAATAATATATTATAAGCATAAGATACAAGTTTTTGGCATACACATAAGCATTTAAAACCATTTCCTTAGTCAAGGATCACTTACAAGAATATAATATGGTTCCCTCTCTATTCCATAATTTCCTTAGTCATGGATTGCTCCCAAGACTATGTTATTGGAAAATTACAGTCCTTATTATCTCATGATATTTCCATCTTTACCAAATGTATTGGAGGGATATATAATTACAGTTATACCCATCACATAAAGAAAATCATACATATGTATGTAATAAGATCATAAAACACTAATCATATCATAATATCATAACCTATGGAAAGGAAATAGTTTTCATAAACATTTCATCATTTAATTATATCATAACCCATATAAAATAAATAGGTTTCATAATGGTTTCTTCATAACTTAGTCAATCCATGGGAAACAAATGGGTTTCATAAAATCATGCTTAAATCATCATTATCATAATACATCTAGAGAAATAACATGGATGGTATCATAAGATAATATCCCCAGTGAATCATTAAAATACTTAAAGTATGTTTACATAGATGAAAAATATATTTAAATGATCATTCAAACATTTCTTTGAAAACATGAGAAAAATATCATTTTATTTGGATAAAAGTTTAACTAAAAATTCAAAAAATATTGAAAAAATAGTTTTCTTAGAAAATAAACATAGAAACTTGTAAATAAATCTTAATAAAATAATGGTCATGATGGAAATAAAATCATTACATACTATATATGTTAAAAGAATAAATTCTTTTCATGCTTTTTCAAAAAGTCAAAAAAACTTATTTTGAAAATGTTTTTTTAATTATTACTTTTAAAAATTGTAAATAAAGTAAAAGGTAATGAAAATTACCGTTTTAAAACATTTAAAATATAATTAATAACTTCTATAAACCAATTTTTAAAATCATGTACATGGAAGAAAAATTTCATCATCCAAAAATGTAATAAGGTAAACTTTTCTTTAAAACATTTTCTTGATCATTTTAAGTACCAAAGAGAGGACAATGGAACTGATACATAAAAATTATAAGAATAAATATATTAAAATAAAATATAATGGGTTTAAATAATAGGATCCATATAATTTCCCTCAATATAAATTTTGCATATACAATCCTGAAAGGAAATAAGATTGTGATATGAACCATAACCTAAAGTCTCACATTGCTTCAAAAGCATTAAAATATCATGTAAAATAAATATATATTTATTATAAATATATTCTAAGAAATATATTAATACATAACTTTCTATTTATCATTCCTTTATAATTTATAATTATCCTTTTAGTAACAATTATTCTTTAAAATAGACATTCAGGTGAAAATGGTCTATTTTCTATGCATGTTTATTTTCGATGGTTTCGGTACTTGAACCTTGGTCTTTCTATCATAATATCCTAAATATTAATAATGAGATAATAATAATATTTATTCATTATATAAACTTTTATTATTATTCATATAAGTGGTGATGAAAAATGATTTACATCACCTCATGGAGACGGTGGTTCGTACATACGCATGAGTGATGTTTCCACTTTTTAATGGATGGAAATAAAGAAAGATAAATAATAATTCACTTTTTAAAAATTATTATTATTTCATAAATATCATATATATTCATTAAATATTTCTTTATTATTTTCCATGTTACATTTAAATTAAACACAAAACACGTCACTTCAAGGAGGTGGTAGTCCACACATATGCACGAGCGACATCATCATTCGATTAGGGATAGGAAGGTAAGAGGTTAGATAAGATATTATAATTATAGAAGAATAATTATTTCATAAATATCATATATAAATATTAAATACATCATAATAACCAACCATAAATGGTGGTAATGAAAAATTAAACACATCGCTTCGTGAGGTGGTAGTCTACATGTACGCATGAACAATGATTTCATTTCACATTTGATGGAGAAAAAGATAAATAATGTTTGAACCATAAACATAATAAAATCTCAGTATATTTAATATACTAACATTATTATATCCTAATTATTATCATAGATTTTAAGGTGTTTAAAGAAAAAATATAATGAAAACACATTGTTAAGAGTTATACCTGTTCTTTGGACAAACACCTTTGGCTAACACATTAAGCATTCTTAGGATGGTATTTTGATCAAAATGTGAAATATAGATCATATATATGGATGTTATAAGGGTATTTCGGTAGTTATTTTTAGAGATATAAGTATCATATAGTGTGAGGAAGAGAGGAGTGGTGGAGTCTTTTGATAAGGGAGGGAGAGGGTACACCTAAAATTTTTCAAAAGATTAAAATATATTAATGTCTTACTCAAGAAATGTGGGTATATAACAGTTTTTAATAAATTTTAACCCTTTTCTTTTTAGTCCCCCCCCCCCATTAATCCATTTTAACTTTTAACGTGGTATTGAATTTTTACCTTAGTTACTATTCATAATAACCAAAAATGAAAGTGGATTCATAGCCATATTTATAAATTATGATTCTAATAATGGATTAAGTTTTATCAAATTTAATTTCTATAATTGGTACATTTAAATTTTAAAAAAATACATAAAACAAAACGAAAACATTTTTTAGAGAAATGTGTTTTCAATCCCAAAAATGAACTTATAAAAAAATAAAGTATAATTTTGATTAATTTGTAATTAATTATATTATTTACAATTAAATTATACAAATGTTACTTTATGATAATATTCAAAATAAAATGAGACTTAAATTAATTGTTTTAATGGAAAAATGATAGTTTTACAAAAATGGAATTTTTTACTATTCATTTAAAAATAAATTTTTTCATGAAAATTACAAAAAATTTACCATAAGATAATATTTAGATGATTTTTCAATAAATGATATTTATTTTCTCAAATAAAAGTTCTAAAAATGGAAGAAAATAATTATAAATAATGTGCATAAAATGAAACAAAAATTATGTTTGAAGAAAAAAAAATTGATGAATAAAATGACTTTACTGAAGATTGGGTTCTTAGTTATTATGAATTAACATTTATAAATATTTTTTTGTTTTTTATCTAATTAAAACCAATCATTAAAATGCATATGTTGTATTAGTATATTGTATCATGTTTAATTTAGAATTTGGGATGCGTCTAAAACAAGCTATCAAATAATTCGTGATTATTTTAAAAGAATATATATATATATATATATATAATTAAATTTTTTACATTAAGCCCACATTAAAAAGAATTTTTCCATCAAAATTACATCACTCTAATATGAAAAAATGAGTATATCTCTATTTTATCACACCCTTGGGTTCCCATGTATATTCTTAAAGTTTATGATTACTCTAAAGAACTTTAACTAAGTAAATAGTATTTTATTTCATATCACTTTATATCTATGATCCAAGATTTAAGATAGTTATTTTTTATAACAAATTTAATGTTCTAATTTTACATATTCTAAGTTTAGTTCATGTGAAGGGTCTGGTATGTACTTCCTTAAAAGAGATATGTGGAACATGTCATGAACTTTAGAGATGTTTGGTTTAAGTGCCAAGCGATAAGTAACCATCCAAATTTGATTAAGAACATAGAATGGTGGGGTATATATAGGGATAAAAATTACATTCTTTCCAATTATCATAGCCTTATTCCATGGATAAATTCATAGAAATACCTTTTCACCAACTTTGAATTCCAAATTTCACTGATGATTGTCCACATAACTCTTCTATTAACTCTAAACTACCTTGATGTCCTGCTGAATGGATCTAAACTTCTCTACCATTTATTCATTTTTCTATATCCCTAATATATTTTGTTCTCCAAATTCATTCTAGCATGTTGGAGTTCTTCACTTCATTCCATATAGGGCTTCATAAGGATCCATCTAAATGCTTGATTGATTTCTATTATTATAAGAAAATTTTTCCAAGGGAAGGTGTTGATCTAAAACACCATTGAAATAAATAAAAAATTATCTAAACATGTCCTCTAAGGTTTTAATGGTTCTCTTAGACTAATAATATTTCTAAGGATGATATACAATGTCAAATTTTAACTGTATATTCAAATCTTGTTAAAGACTTATCCAAAACATTGAGGTAAACCTTGAATATTGAACAAATACAATAGAACATGGAACTCCATTAAACCTTAAAAATTACTTAATTTATATCCTTGAAAGCTAAAAAAGAGATAAATATTCTCTAGTTTCAATTATATATTCTGATTTCATAAATTGATCAACTATAACTCAAATACCGTTGTGAACTTTAGATGTTTTGGGGAGTATGATGATGAAATACAAGGTAATGTTTTCCCATTTCCATCCTGATATGGGTAATAGTGATAAAATCTTTTTAGACTTTTATATATTAGGATTAACTTACTAAAATACCAAGCATCTATATACATACTTAGAAATATTCCTTTTCATGTTATCCCACCAAAAATTCTCTTTCAAATCTCTATACATCTTCATGCTTCTAGGATGAATAAAGAATGATAAACTATGAGATTTATCCTATAGATCCTTCTGAGAGTATGGTATTTATGGGAAATATACTCAATTCCTAAACCTTATCACTCCAGCGCAATCATGGATAAACTCAAGAATATTTCTCATATTTTTTTATAGTTACAAATCCTCCTTTTGCACCTCTTTAATCATTAGATAGATGGATGGTTTAACATTCATTTGATATGTATGTTATCTATCCCATTTAATCATGATTTAAAGATGCATATTCTATAAATACATAAATATTTGATCTCATTCAATCCTTATCATGGAAAAACTAGCATGGTCTTTCTGACTCAAAGCATCATCCACGTTTTTCACCTTCCCAAGGTGGTAATATATTGAGCAGTCATAATAATTATTCAATTCCAAACATCTCCTTCAATTCATATTTAAATTTTTTGTGTCAATATATAATTAAAGATTTTATGATCAGTATATATATATCACATATTTATCCATAATATAATTCCTCCACATTTTTATTGAAAAATTTACTACTTCCAACTCCAAATCATGAGTTGGGTAATTTTTATCATGAATTTAAAATGATGTGACCCATAAGATATCACCATATCATGCATGAAAAAAAACCTCAATCTCTTATTCAATGAATTATTATAGATCACAAAATCTTCTCCACTATATGGTAGTGTAATCACATGTTCACTGACCAATGTTCTTTCTAGCTCCTTGAAATTTTCCTCACATTTATTTATCAAAAGGAACTTGTCTTCCTTCCGAGTAAAATTGTTTATTGGATTAGGCAGTCATGATATATCCCTCACAAAGTTCTGGTGGTATCCTAGATAACCCAAGATAATTACATAACTCAGTTATCATGTTTGTTCTATGATATTTCTCAAAAACCTATATGTTTTAAGGGTATGATTATATACCCTCTCTTGAGATTTTATAACCCAATAATGAAACTTTTTATAAACAGAAGTAACACTTATATAATTTTTCATACAAATTATCTTTCCTTGCGGTCTTTAACACAATATTAAAATTATATTAAAGTTATTCCTTTATCTTGGATTATATAATAATATAATATATAAATACTACCAAAAACTGATCAAGATAATTTTTAAGGACTATATTCATTAAATCTATGAAGATATTAGGGGAATTGGTAAGTCCAAATAGAATCACTATAAATTCATAATGATCATACCTCATATAGAATGTTGTATTGTTTATATCCTCCTTTCCCAACAATTGATGATATCCAGAATGAATTTCAATCTTGTAAAAGTATTGATCTATATTTAGTAGATTAAACAGGGCATCAATATGGGGTAGAGAATACTAGTTATTGATGGTGATCTTGTTAAGTTATCGATATTGAATGTAAATACTCATTGAATCAACTTTCTTCTTAAAAAAAAACATTCACCCCATGGAAATTTAATAGGTTATATCAATCACTTATCAATATTATTCTATAGTTTCTTATTAAATTCCTATAACTCAATTGGATCCATTCTATATAGAGTTTTTAAAATAGGTGTAGCACAAGGTATGAGTTCTATTTAAAACATAAAATCAAAATTTGGGGAAAGACAATGAAAGTTTTTAAAAAATACATAAACATGATCCTGAACAATATAAATATCTTTGATTCTGAGTTTCTCCCCAACCATTTGAGATAATATCCCTCAGGAATAGGTAGTAAGACCCATATAATGGAAGTGAATTACATTAGAAGTTCATATTCACACTCACACTAAAATATGGTCATAGGTTGATTAATAATATAAAAAACATTAATTATTATATAATTTATATGCTCTCTATATATAGATAGAAAATCCATTCCCAAAATCACATCAAATTCAACAATATCTAAGATCACCATAATTAAAAAAAGCATATTCCCACAAACTTCTATCAGATAGGAGCTATATAATTGAGATGTGATCACCATACCATTATGAGTTTTTATTGATAAATAAACATATAATAATTTATATGGTTATTTGATACCCTTATAAAGTTATTTATATATAAAAGAGTGGGAATATCTAGAATTAAATAAAGAATTATAATTCTAGATTGAATAGTATGTGAGTTATTCCCCACTTTATTCTCATGAACTCCTCCAGAAGTTGTGATCAAATGAGCTTTCCCTTTTTTTCTTACATTAAGAATTTTTTAAAAATAATTATAATCATTATCAATCAATTTAATTCATTAATTAGTGTAATATTTATAATCCTTTCAATTATAGAATTTGAGTTTGGGTGGGACATTCAGTTGAGATTTTTCAATGATCCTTTCATTGACTAGACACTTCACATCATATTAGTGTTATTCTAATTAATGGTATTCTCTTACACACTAAAAACATTTCCCATAACCCATAAGTTAATTTCCTTCATGATTCCCTCCACACTTCTGACATAAAGGAAGACCAATTTTCTTTCCTCAATTTGATTTATTATTATAATTTCCTCAAAATTCCATCTTTCCCTTTTGGTCCCCAAAACAACAAGAAAACTGAGAGTCTCCAATTCCCATTTATATCTTGAGAGAACATAAAAAAATTATTTATATCTATAAAATTATCTTATATCCAACTCCTTTTAGATATTTGGTCTCAACCCACTAAATAACTAATAAATTTTTCTTTTAGGGTTGATGATAAATTGAGAAGTATATCTTTTAAGTCTGGTGAGATTTTCATCATAGGTAATAATAGATTCTCCATCCTTATAATTTAGTTCCCATAATTCCCTTTACATTTTCATGTGATTATTTTTGGGGAAATACTTATTGAAAAATAACTTCTTAAACTCTTCCCATGCCATGGAGTAAATTTATTCTCCTTGCCTCATAAACATGACAAGAGTCCTCCATTGAATAGTTTCACCTTACAAATGGCCAAAATAACCTTCTCATGGTCTGATCATTAGATAACAGATAATACATTTTCTATATAATTGATCCATTTCTCAACATTAAGTGGATCAGATCAACCATTGAAGGAAGGTGTTTGTTGCTGCATAAAATACTCAATAGTGGGTTATTCTTTCCATTAGTCATTTGTAAGTTCACTATGATCCATGTAATTATTCATATCTTAAGAGAGGTTGGTGATCATGGATGTAATATTTCACATCCCAGATCCCAATTAATTTGGTTTCTCATTAGGATGGTCATTTTATTGGTCATCACATTCTTTGTTCACACAATTCCTCTGGGGTCCATCCATTGACTAAGACCAAAAAGAAATGTGCGAGAAATAATAATCATATTGATTAGTCAAGTAATCATGAAAAAAAAATATGTCTATATTATGACACCTTATATTCAATAAATTAAACCTTAAGTTTAACCTAGGTCATTCGTGTTCATTATATATTCAAATCCTTCATAGTGGTTTATAATTAAAATATGGATTAGCCCAAGAATATCCTTCAGGAGTGCATTTCCAGGTGTGTAGTATTAAGCCCACTAATAAATAACTAGTGGTGATTAATTTAATAACCAGTCCATCCCTTTAATAGTTATTAAACCTAGGTGCATCTATGACATAGATTCATTCACTTTTTAGTATCTAGATAGGGATGAATTTTCTAGGAAACTACACCATCTCTACTTTATCAAATCTTCATGAAATTATCCTATACATAAACTTATCCCAAAGGATTTCAAAAAAATTATCTAATACTTATCTAAAAAACTAACTAAACCATGATCTGATACCAACCGAGGTGATCTGATCATTTCATGCATAAATATTATATCATTTTAGATGAATATTATACACATATCATAATAATGCATGCCCTAGAACCATAAAGGTTTAGTGTCTTTGGAGACTTGATACATAATCATCTTATTATAAGAAATATATTACAAATATCTAGAAATTTTCTTCTATTATAGTACACTTATTATATAAACCCTTCATAAAACCTTTTTTCCTAACATAGGGGAAGGAATCATAAGAAAGGGTGAGTTAAAATGTTCAGTAAGAAAAAATATAAGATATATCAATCAATGATCATAAGTGATCATAAGAATAAGGGTTTAAGAACATTATCATGGATTAAGAAATTCATATAGAATTAATTAAATATCTTTAATCATGAATCATGGAATAAGGTTTTTTAAATCAAATTAAATAATAAAAAAGAGTGAATAATCGTCAATAATCAATCATGATCTATGAGAATATATCATAAGCATCATACATAATTTTGTGTAATACAAAAAATTATAGAAAATCATTTCCTTAGTGAAGGATCACTACAAAGACTATCATAGTATATTATGGTCACTCTCTATTCCATTATTTCCATAGCCAATATTCACTCCCAAAACTATCTTACTAGACAAATTCCCTTACTGAACTGGGTTCACTCCCCATTTCAGTCCATGTTATCTCATGAGATATCCATCTTTACCCAATGCATTAAAGGGATACATAAATCTAAAACCATCTACAAAATAATAAAAAACATGCATTTGTGTTCCATAAGATTATAATTAATTTATTATATCATAATATCATAAATAAAGGAAAGGAAATGAGTTTTAGAAAAATTCATCATAACAAAAACTATTCAAAAGAAATAGGTTTCATAATGGTTTCTTAATATATTAATTAACCCATGAGAAAGAAACAAATTTCATATAATCATCCTTAAATAATAATAATCATAATACATCCAATGAAATAAATTATATTGTATCATATGATCATATACCCAGTGAATCAAATAAATCCTTAAGGGATGTTGACATATATGGACAATACCATTAAAAGAACATTGGAACCTTTCTTTGAAAACATGAGAAAAATATCCTTCTCTGTTGATAACATTTTAACAAAAAAATTGACAATATTGAGAAAGTGATTTTATTTTAAAATAACCATGGAAAATTGAAAATAAATATTCAAAAAAATAACTTTGATGATAGTGGGAAAATCCATTCATACCATATACCTCAAAAGAGAATATTCTTTTCAGAATTTTTTCAAAATTTACAAACTACTTGTTAGGAAAAAGTTTCTTTAGAAATATTCTTTTTAAAATTTGTAAATAAAGTAAACAATTATTTAAAATGAAAATTTTAAAACATTTAAATTATAGGTAAAAACTTCCTTAAAATAATTTTTAATATCATGTACATAAAAGAAAATTTCCATCAAACAAAAAGGAAATAAAATCGAATTTTTTATAAATATATTTTTTCGATCATTTTATGTAAAAAAATGGATGCAAATTGTACTAATACATAACAATTATTTGAATTTCTAGTATATAAGAAAATATTTTTCATTTAAATAATAACATCCATATAATTTCCCTCAATGTAAATTTATCATATACAATCTCGAAAAGAAATGAGATTCTAACATAAACCCTTACCTCAAGTCTCATCTATATTTGTATGTGTTCAAATATCCTATATAATAAATATATATTTATTATTATTATATTATAGTTAAATATTAATATATAAATTACTATGTAACATTCCTTTATAATTTCCAATTATCCTTTTATTAATAATTCTTCCTTAAAATAGACATTCTGGTTAAAAATGGTTTTTTTTTCATGCATATTTCGGTATGATATTTATGGTACTTTCACTTTGGTCATGATTTCATAATAAAAATAATATTAATAATTAAATAATATTCATATTTATTCATCATATACAAGTTTATAATTATTTATATCAATCGGTGAAGAAAAATTAATTATATCACTTCGAGGAGATGGTAGTCCGTAAGTATGCCCATGTGATGTTTCCAACCTTCAATAGATGGAAAAAAAGAAAGATAGATAATAATTCATATTTTGAAAATCATTATTATATAAAAAAATATCATATATATATTCATTAAATATATCCTTACTAAAATCTATGTAAAAAATAAATGAAAAATGAATCACATCACTTTTTGGAGGTGGTAGTCCACACCTACGCATGAGCGACGTTATCATTTTCCAATAGATAGGAAAGAAAGAAATTAGATAATATATTATAATTATAGAGACATAATTATATCATAAATATAATATATAAACATTAAATTCATAATAATAACTAATTATTAATGGTGGTTATGAAAAATAAAATACATCACTTCATGAGGTAATAGTCCACACATACGCATGAATGATGCTTTTATTTCCAATTTAATGGATATTATACTGAATAAAGGATGCATCATAAACCTAATAAAATATAAATATAGTTTACATAATAATCGTATTATATCTACATGTTTATAAATTAATTGAAGGAGGTACAAAAATAAATAAAACAAAAACAGTTGGTTAGGCGATAAACCTCTTCTTCGGACAACCTCCATTGGCTTACACCATAAGACTTCTAAGGTTGGTATTTTGAAAAAAAAATAATTCTTATATATGATAAAGAGGGATTTTATGAAGGTATATTTTTAGATATTTTCAATTATATAGGGCTCGCAAAGTTTTATGATGAGAGGATAGGTATTTTCCTTTTATAAGGGAAGGGGGACACACTTGGAATTTTTAAAATTAGTATATTATATCATAGTTTTCTTTAGATTCTGTGTTGTATGTGAAACAAGCTATAAAATAAAACAAGTTTACTTCAGAGGAATATATATATATATATAATTTGTTTGTATCATTTATCACTTAATAAAAGTTATAATATATACATAAAGGAGGTGTTAAGGATATAAGGAACAAACCTTTCTATTTTATTATATCAGGATCCAAGGTTTACCTCAAGGTTCTGGATAAGTCTTTAACAAGAATTGAATGTAAAATGGACTATTAGTACTACTTATCATTATTATATTTGTGGTCAGTATGAACGGACCATTCAAAATTTAGAAGATATGTCGATATCCTTTTAAATGGATTTTAAAAGTGCTTGGGATAAATACATTTCCTTGGTAGAGTTATCATATAACAGAAGTTTCCGTTCAATAATTCAAATGGCATCATAAGAGGTGTTGTATGTGAATATTTGAAAAACACCAAAATTTTTGGATAAATTTATAGAGAATGATATATTGGGGGAAAATATTTCTCATGAAATATTATATAAATTCAAACCCTTTAGTGGCACATTAAAACTCCACAAATTCGACAGATGAGCTATGTTGATAATTATCAGTGAGATTTGGAATTTTAAGTGAGAGATAAGGTATGTCTTCAAATATCACCATGTAAGAGGGTTATGATGTTAAATAATAAGGAAAAATTAATCCCTTGATATATTTTCCACTTTAAAATCCTAGATCATATGGGGATGGAAGCTTATCATCTTGAATTTCCATTAAACGACTCACAAGTGCATGATGTGTTCCATGTATCACTTTTGAAGAAGTTCATACCTAATCCATCACATGTAATTAACTCCTAGGTTTTTTAACTAAATCATGATCTATTTTACAAAGAACAACGGATATAAATATTTGATTATAAAGATAATATACAATGAATGAATACCAATCACCTGCTTAAAGTTTTATATAAGAATTATAAGTTTGGGAAAGTAATAGGGAACCTGAGGATGTAATAAGGTATAAGTAACCTCATTTATCATAAAACTAACGAAATTTTTGGGGATAAATTCTTTTAATGAGGGTATAATGTTACATCTTAATATTTTAGTATGTATTCTATTTTAAATAAATAATATGTTGAAAATATTATTTAACACACTACACCAAACTAAAAAAATTATTTTATATTTTATTAAAATAAAATATTACAATTCATGATGAATATTAATACATTATCATAATAAAATATGAAGCATAATTAAGAAAACTTCAAGAGTAATAATACCACAAGTAAATAAAAAGTCCATGAAAATGAAATCTTTATCCCCATGGTTTTCATTAAAGATTATACGTCTAATTATAACTATGGAAAGGAAAAACGTTATAAATATGATAGATATTTTGAGAATGTGGTAAATTAATATGATTAATGATTTTAGATATGTTTGTAAGGTTATATATAGTAATATAATTTGACTATTATATATATGTTCGTTATCTATATGGTCATTGGACACATGGTTAATAGATATATTGTTATCGGATATACTTGTATCTAATAGGTATATTATAATTTGGGTAATGTTGGTAAAAAATTTAAAATAATATAATTCATATATAATAAATAATTCCAAAAATAGATAAAAATAAAATATTTAATTAAATTATTTTTTTACAAAATAGATATTTTTAATAATTAAATATTATTATTAAATAATGATTTAATGTGTTTAAAGAAAGATTATAATACTTATATATTTATAAAATTTAGTGATTATAAGATACATAATGGTATATGATTAAATTCATTTAACATTAAAAGGGGATAATTTTTTAAGAAATTTTTTTCCTTAGTTTTGGTATTTATGTATTAATAATTAAAATGATCATTATTAGAGAATTATTTTAATGAAATTTATTTCATATTTATAATCAAATAGATCTAGAATAAAACTATTTTGTGGTATAAAATTACATTTTTTTAAAAACCATTTTAATACAATGTACATTTATTATTCTAAAATTATTTTTTATTACTTCAAAAAATTGTATCAAATAACTTGGATTTCATATATAGAATAATCATATTCAAATTAGTTAATAAGGAAAACTTTATTTTTATGCATAAAAATAAGTTACCATGGTAAAATTTAGTTATAAAACCCTGATATTTTAGGATATAATTCACTTTAAATAAATTTTTATTTTTTTGAAAGATTTCTTTTCACACAAAAACTAGTTTAAACGAACCATGATGTACTATTAAAATATTATTATTTAATGTGAGTGATATCTCCTAGTTATTAGATGGGTGTGTATGAATTATATTAACCAAATTATGAAAAATATGTATAAATGTTTTATATAATACAAATTATTCCATTAATTCTTAGGAAATAAGTACTCAATTTTCAGTAAGTTGATTTTATCATCAATAATATATTTTCTTCCAAAATAGTTTTTATTTTTTTTTGTGGATATTAAAATTAATTTCAATAAATTTTATAAATTTAATTTTATAAAAATGATATCATTTTTGAAATTATCATATTAAAATTATCTTAGGGTAAATTTCTATAATTTTTTCAAAATGATGATTTTTTGGTGAATAATGAAAATATTAATTTTTAAAGAAAATTGTCTTTTCTTTTATAGTATATTCAAAGAAACATTTTGATTTGTATGGGTTTTAAAATTAAGTTAGTTTCTTTTTGTTAAAAATAACTCAATTTATACCATTTGGATCAATATTTTACTTGATCTTGGTATATTAATACTTTTAAAAATAAAAAGGCAATTTTTATAAAATCATTTTGCATCGCATTTTCTGAGTTCATTTTATATTTAATTTATACCAATTATATAAATTAAATATTTTAAAATTTATTCCAAATTTTTAATCATAATAATTAATATTATATAATAATTTCAACTTTATTTTTATTCATAATGAATATTAAAAACAATAAAAAAAATCACCCTAGTAAAAAGGTAAATTGGGATCTCCTAGGTTAAAAATAATTGATAAGGCTAAAATTTTTCATCTTATTTCTTATTGTATGAAATATTATCACCTTATTCACAAGAATGAATTTTCTACGGGACACTTTTCTGAAAAAATGACTTGATAGTATTTAATCCTTTAAAAATTTCATGGTATATCATGGTCCCCACTTATAAAAGGACACCCCTCCTCTCTCTTATTTACACCAATTTGAGCCACATGGAATGAAAAAAATCTACCCAATTATATTATAAAATTACCTATACATGAATTATATGTACTTAAATTCTTAAAATACCATTATAGGGTTCTCTAATAAGGGATCTAAATGAGGTCTGCCAAAAAAGAGGTAATCGTTTTCATCAACTCTTACAACTTTATTTATTCCTTGAATTTTTATAAATATGTTGTAATTATCCTAAATAATGACTCCAATATCAAACATAAATTGATATGTTATTTTGATTATGGTACAACCATTTTCCACCTCTTATTCAACCTATATAGAGCACAAACATTGTTTGTGCGTATGTAAGTCGTACCATCTCCACATAGCGGTGCAATTAATTTTTCATCACCATATTACAGGGATGATTTTTAATATGGAAATAATGAATATAAATGATATTTATGACATAATTGTGTTCCTATAAAGATAATATATCATTTACCTTTTAACCATTTCACTCATTAAAAAATGATTACATCGCTCGTGCACACGTGTTGACTACAGCCTCCACAAAATAATGTGGTCCATTTTTCATGTCCACATTTAACACTCAGAAATAATGATTTTAGTAAATAATTATTAATAAATGGGTGTTGAGATATTATAATTGGATAATATATGATATTAAAAGTTTGTATACGATTTTAGTATAAAAGTATAATAAATCTAAATTTATTTTAGAGGAGTTTAAAATCACTTATGAGTCATTTTAAATTTTAGGTAAGGTATTTCATTTACAAACTCATTTTATTTTGAGATTTTTTATGTTCTATTTTCCTTTGGGAATATTATATAATCCTAATATCATAAATTATAAATATTCTATTATTATTTGGTTATTTTTTGATTTTACATGTATATTTTTCATTTATTCTAGGAATAAACTATAATGTTAAATATAAGGAACCTTATTTTAAAAATATTGTTTTGAAGATATCTTTCCAACTATTTTTCTTCCAAGTCAGAAGTTTCATTAAATTGTTTTAAATAATGTTTTTAAAATTATAAAAAGATTTATTAACGTCTTTTTTACCCATGGTTTACTTTCTATAAAAATGTTTAACATGAATCTTCTTTTTTCTTTTTTATAAAAGTGAGCACTAAGGCCCTTGAATTAAAATAAATAAAGGTTATAAGAGGTGGAAAGAAGTAATTTTACATTTTTCTTGGAGGAATAGAGAAACCATGACTTCAAAATTAAACAATATACAATACATGAATGTACTCAACAAGACTTGAACTTACGACCTTACTGATACACAAACTCTAAATGAGGTACTTTTTACCATAAGTTTGAATGTCATGTTTATTTTAGAGTACATGACACCAATTTCGTTTCCCACCATCATGAATAGTATTTAATTTGAATATTCCTTAGTAAGTTTTTATGTTTATTTTCAAATGAAATGTTTTTTCTAATATTATAAATAAATTTATATTTTAGATAATTTATTTCAAAAAAAAAGAAACTTTTCCTCAAGAAATGTTTCGATGATATTTTAATGTTATTTTCATCTATAAAATCACCCATTGATGTTAGTAAGGATATAATCCAACGATACAGTGGAAGTACAGTGGAATAAATATAAAAGACAATAAAATCTTGAGTAACAATCATACATGTTGCAACCTATAGAGAATACAAGATTACAATAACATAATATTAAAGTAAAATGGAAACATACACACCCAACTAGAAATATTACCCAACCTAAAAATAATTGGAAGAGTAAATATTGAGAGAGCCCAGCTCCAGATCACCAAGCCCCAACCACCGTACATGGTCAAATGCACCAGGATATCCCTATAATCCTTTAAAATCACCATTGACTTGTCAATTGTCTGCATAAGACATGAAACGTGAATAAAAATACCATAAAAGGGTAATTATATACATACCCAATAGGATACCCTGAAATATGAAGGGGGAAATAGAAGACACCATATAAGTATACAGATCAACTCATGGTAAGAGATAAATGAACCCTAACCATAAGGATACATATATATTCTCATAAGAATAACCCTATGAGAGAGAAAGGGGATATCCAACTCATTTATTATCCCCATAAAAGAATCTACCAATAGTTTTTAGAGGATTATAAATGATGCCTAGCATCTCACGCATCTATCCATAGAAGTAACTATATAGAGTGCCCACACCTCACCGCTATGATGTACAGTTAAGGGGGAACAATATCCAGGTATATGAATCATTCCCTTGTGTGTCAGGGGGTTCCACTCAACATATGGAGTACCCATTACCTAGTCCTTTAAGGGGTTCCACTCAGTAGATAGAGGACTTGCACCATATTCCTTCAGGGGGTATGACTCAGTAGATAGAGGACTCACGTCATAGTTCATCAAGGTGGTACCACTCAACAGATAGAGTACTTGTGCCCTAGTATATCAGGAGGGTACCACTCAATGTATGGTGTACTTATTCCCTAGTATGATAGGGGGTACCATTTAGAAGATATAGGACCTGCACCCTAGTCTATCAAGGGGGTTCCACTATAATGGTCATGGCTGATCACTCTCATTGTTGAGCACCACCTAAATAAGCATCACACTTCAAAAATATCAAATCATATCTCAAAATCCACCATTTAGGTTAGGTTTGCATTCTATATGACAAGAAACTCTAGATAGTCTACTCACGGGCCAAAATATGTGTTCAAAAAAGAAGATATGAGGTTTAGAAGTTTCCTTAAAAGGAGGGCACACAATGTGTAAGGGACCCACATGGCATGTCGTCCCACTCTTCTACCCGACTATTTCCTCACTAGTACATGTATTACTATCATTTTAGCCCTAAATGATGTGTAATAGGACTACACGATGTTCCTTAGACACCCGGGGCTGACCCATGTGCTCTTAGTCATGCCTACATACACTGGGCATGTGTCGGTAAATGGCATTTTCCTGGTCATGCCCATGTCTATGTAATCCCATAGTACATTTTGGGTCACCAATACCGATTCAAATGGTGTGTAGGGGTCCCACATGGTGTGTGATATTTAACTCTCCTAAAAACCCTAGTCTTCACAACTTGTTCATTACATGGTGTGTGTTTATCTGATTGCACACTGTGTAGGGAGGTTTTTTTAAAAAAATAATTTATGCTCCATGGATCCTAGATCTACTACTCTGGCTACCTTTTCCACCTAATTTTCACCTAAAATAAAAGGGAATATACTTTGTTCTTAAATTTCATACCTTTATTGGATAGAAATTGGATTTTAATCAGTCTGTTCAAATCTCGCATGCACCTCATGTGCCTGCCATACCGCAGCCAACTCCGCTTCGAATCCCAGATCCACGAAGCCATCACTGCTACCCAAAATCTACACTGGTTCATCCTCATAACAACAATTTTTTCATTTTTCACACATCTACCACGAATCTGGGGGTCTGATAACACTCATATCCTCCCAAAAATAGTCGAATTGTGACCCCATGGTACAATAATGAAGAACCTGAAGAACCGGTGGGGGAAATCCATAAGAAAAAAGGTGATATCATCATTTTTCAATCATTCTTGTACAATGATTAATGAAATATGGATCATAAAGGGTGATATCATGGAAAAATTGGGATATAAATTGAATTAACAAACTGATTTGACATGGTCTCATGTGAAGGTTCCAATTATTCGCATATAAAAAATCAGATTGATAATCCATGCTTAAATAGTTTAATCAGGAGGAATAAAATCATAAATAATGAGTTCTGACTTTTTTTAGATCTATCATTGGTGAATAATTCTACTACCAATAAAGTAATAAATTTTTTACATTCATTGTGGCTCGATTATGCTTGATCCAGTGGTTATTCAATCGCTCGATCTCAATTCTCCAATGAAGGGTGGTAGAACCTCATCTCAATGATCCTAAGGTTATGTGACTAAACCAAGATATTTTTCATAACATGTTACATATATAATGAATTATTTTTTTATACATTAAATAAATTATTTAAATATATTATTTAATTCATTCATTTAACATACCCACCAATAGTCTCCTTATTCAAACGTCACATGGCGACCAATTTTAGGTCATGCTTTGGGTAAATCTCGTGCTTTAGATTCAACTGTGGTATCAAATTTTTTATTTGAGACTCCATCTGCAAGATAATCTATTATTTCTGAAAAACAAATCCCACATGATATAAAAAAATATTTGATATTTCTATAAAATTAATTTTGGGCACATCGGGCCTCAGAATAACATGTTGTCTCAACACCTGGCTCTGAAAATATTCCTTGATATTTTTAAAAGTCTTAAAAGGTAAAAAAGGGTCTATGAATTATTCCCTCCATAAATATTTTTTTACTTGAAAATAAAAAAACTGAACAAAAATCTGGGGATATTGGGCCTTTGTCTGTCTGTCCTGCTCGCAGGTGCTCTTCTGCAAGCTCTCATGCTACCAAAGTACACAAAAAAGGAAATGGTCTATCCACACAAGATCATATCATGTCGATCCTATATCACCACTGGTTTCTCCTTGAAAGTGACTCTATCCTTTATGTATAGCCCTCTAAATTAAATTTTATGTGTGGAATCATGCATGTATCTCCTCAGTTGCGACACATAGAAGATGCCATGCACCCGCTCCAACTATGGGGGTAAGATGAGGTGATAGGAAACGTCGCCAACCCTCTGTAAGATATCGAATAACACAATGAACCTTAGGGATAGATTTCCTCCCAATATTAATCTCCACAATCTTCATCGTGTGGATACTCTTATGAAAACATTGTCTCCCTACTTTAATTCCAAGGGCCTACAACGTCGGTCTATACAATATTTCTACCTATTATGAATTGTCCTCATCTACTTGTAGGATACCTAGACCTTATTCATCATTTCCTACACCATATATGGCCCAACAAGAGATGTCTCTCTGATCTCAGTTTAGTATAAAGCTAAACTAAATTTTCTCTAATATAGGGCCTCAAAAGGTTCCATGTCAATAGTAGAGTGGTAGCTATTATTATAAGAAATATCCACCAAGGGTAAGTGATCCTCCAAGATCTGGCCAAAGTCTAACACACAAGACCTCAACATATCCTCTAGAACTTAGATAGTATGCTCATTAGAGTCATTTTTCTGGTGGTGAAAGGATATACTCATCCTCATATGGGTCTTTAATGACTCTTGTAGGACTCTCCATAACCATGACATGAACTGTGCATCATGATGTAGATAATCATCAATGGAACCACATGAAGGCGGACGATCTCCCAAACATACAATTTCCCCAAACTCTACCCTGAACTCTATTACTTGATGGAAAGTAAGTGTGTTGAATTTATAAGTCTGTCAACTATCATCTAGATGGTGCCATGGCCTCTTGTTTTCTCTGAAATCCCTATCACAAATTCCATGGATACTCCATCCCATTTCCACTCTAGGATATCAAGTGTCTACAACAAACCTATCAGATCCTAGTTCTCAGCCTTCACCAGCAGACATATAAGGCACTGAGAGAAAAATTCATCCATTCCCTGCCTCATTCTATCCCACCAAAATTGGTGGTATCCAAACACGATATCATAATTCCATATTCAGAATATCATCCTCACGAAGTCTCAATTGGTGTTAGTCAGACCTAAGATTGATCTCTGAAAACCATATCATGCCTTCCAACTAAGAAAATAGGTAAGCAAACATCAGTAAAGGATAGTTTTTCTTTATCATGGCCTAGTTAAATTAATGATAATCTACACAAAACCATAATATCTCATCATCCTTGTTCATGAAAACATTAGATCTGGCCAGGGGGATACAATGGGTCTAATAAAACTCTCCTCTTTAAGGTCCTCCAACTATAACCACAATGCCTAGATCTTATTAGGGGAAATATAATATGATTTAGAAGATATAAGAGTGGTTATATAATGACACTTACTTTAGATACATTATTATTAATTCAGAATTGAAGCATACTTATTAAAATATATAACAAAACCATGATAGGACCGTAGAGGTATAGTGTCTTTAGAAACTGGGAAACATAAACAACTGGTTCATAAAACATCTACATTGTCTCCCATTTATTTCATCATATTTAGAGTCCATTTTAGAATATCCTACTTAATATCCTTCTTCCTGACCTGGGGAAAATAAAATATACAAAAGGGTGAGCTAAAATTCTCAGTAAGGGTAAATAAAGAAAATATCAATCAAATCATATTCATAAGAACATAACATTTTGAAAATATTACCCTACAAAAGAGATCATAATATCATAACATGGGATAAAATCATAGTAGTGAAATATAATCCCAATAATCATAACATAAAACATGAAACTTTCTGGCATACACACATAATCATAAAGAATCATTTCTTAGTAGTCAAGACTCATTTCCAAGACTATCCTAGCAGACAAAGTCCATTTCTGAACCGAGTTCACTCCTCGTTTTAGTCCTGTATCACTGAACCGGATTAACCTGCCATCCCAACCATGTATATCTCATGAGATATAAATCTTTACCCAATGCATTGGAGGGAGATATAGGTCCCACCCATATCATAATGAATCCATTCTTATGTGTACCACAAAATCATTTTTAATACATCATAGCATAACCCATGTAATAAAAATGGGATTCTTAAATATCATGCCATCATAACATAATCCATATAAGATAAAACGAAATCATAAAATTAATTCCATCATAACTTAATCAAATATATGTAAAAATAGGGATAGAAACAGGACCCTAAATTATCTTATATGGAAAATAATTTTGATAAAACACATGAACTCCATTCTTGAGGAAAATATCATTTCTACTTCAAAATAATTTTTCCGTTATTAACATGTCATACAATTTTAAACTAAAAGAAGTTGATTAAAAATAGACTTGAAAACTCATAAAGGAATATTCATGGAAATAATGTTCTATGAAATCATAAAAATCCATTCATGTCGTATAAGTTAAAAAAACATTCTTCTCGTACTTTGTTCGGAAAAGTCAAAAAGTACCTCGTACTAAAGGCGACAAAAGATTCCTTTCATATCTCTTACTAAAAACTCACCAATGGGTAAAATTGGATTTAAAATATTTTATTAGGATATAAATAATATGACATATTGAGGAAACATGTATGTGGATGATAAATATTCCCCATTAAATTCCGAAGTATAAACAATCTCGGATAAAAATGAGATTGCGAGATTTTTCCTTACCTTAGGTCTGATTTGATTCGTACGTATCCTAACCACCTGTATAATGATTTAAATAATGTCATTGACTTAGTAAAGAATCATATTAATTTTTATTATATCATATATGGTCATATTCTTATCTTCTTAGTAGTAATATTCCATTGCAACTTGTTATTCGGGTGTTCATTGCCTTATGTTCTTGTGCATGTTTTGTCAAACAAATTATTATTCTTCTTTTTTGGTTATAGATACCTTATTTCCAGAATGGTATTAGTGTAATATATTTCATATTTATTCATTCAATTCATTTATATAATCATTATTCAATTAAGATCATATAGAATGAGTCGCATCACATCGTGGAGACGGTAGGCCGTACGTACGCACGAGCGATGATATCGTTCCCATGATCATGGAATTGTATTCAAGGGTATGTATACTATTTTAGAATCAATATAACTTTAAAATAATCATATATAGTTATTCTTTACACCATTATACCCATCCAAGTAAGGTGGTGGTGGAAAACAGATTACACCACGGTGTGGAGACGGTATTCCGTAGGTACGCACATGCGGTGATTTCATTTTCCGTAGGATGGATAGATGGTGAAACATGGTTGTTTAATATTTATAATTACATATCAATATATGAGTGATACTTATGTTATTACTTCATAATAACACAACTAAAGAATAGGAA
This sequence comes from Viscum album, assembly GCA_963277665.1. Taxonomy (NCBI): domain Eukaryota; kingdom Viridiplantae; phylum Streptophyta; class Magnoliopsida; order Santalales; family Viscaceae; genus Viscum; species Viscum album. Next base: position 2,028,559,292 of record OY728127.1, read on the forward strand.
GTAGAAGAATAAATAAATTTGAAAGAATCGGTAATGGATATTACCTCTTCTACGACACGCCTCTTTGAAACCTCCTATTAGGGCACTAAAATTGTTCTTTGAAGAATACCAGGACCTCTAGTATGTTTCTAGTGAAGTTGAGAAGGGAAATGGTCTGGGTTTTTTCGAGCTATAAGGCTCAAAATTGTGTGAGGAGGAGAGGGAGGAGGTGCCCTTTTATAAGGGAGGAGAGGGGCACCTTAGGAAAAACATAAAATATTATTTTATAATAAAGTCATATTCGGTTTATAATGGCTCCAAATTAATTTATTTCGAATCTAAAGTGGGTATGGGTATAAATACTCTCAACCAATATTTTTTAGACAAGTTTAGGTTACTATTTTAAAATTATAATTTAGATTTAACTCTAAGTTAAATATTTTAACTTTTATCGGGTCTTCTTGTTTTATTACACTATATAGTTAATAAACATACTATAACAAGACAAACGAACCCCAAGTGGTTCATTATTAAATTATATAACCTTATATAATTCATTTGGCCGAACCTTAGATTTTTAGGAATAGAATAATAATTAATAATATAATTTTTTTTAAAGTATTTTATGTCAATTTTGAAACTATTTGGTAATTGATTTTTATGAAAATCATAACATCATGATTAGTTAGAATAAAGTTAATTAAATAAACAATAACATGTCATATTAACTTATAAAATTAGTGGAATTCTTAAAAATTCTCAAATTACATTTATTTGGGTATTTACAACATCAATTATGTTAATATTTTATTAATAAGGTAATTACTGCATCATCATTAAATATTTAATGTCTAAAAATTATAAATAAAATACCATTATGTAGGAAATCTTTTTAGCTTTCTAATTAATATTTATAGTCAAATTTATCTTATGTACAAAGAAATATTAAAAATGTTTTATTTATTAAACTTTGATTTTACTTCTTTTTACTCTACTTTGAATTAAATAATAATAAGTGTCCTAATCTAATCCAAGTGGACCTAAATGGTCATATTTTATTCCTAAGGTTTTTTTTGGTCGAATTACACTTATCCAATAGAATTAGGACATGTTTTATGGTAATAATAATATCATTTTTACCCTTAATTTACCCTATTTAGTTTTAACCGTGGTAAATAAAAGTAAAAAGTTACTATTCACCAAAAATTATTTTTATCTTATTGAACCACATTTTACTCCTTGATATTAACCATGTCTCTTGGATTTTAAAAATTCCACTCACAGAAGCGGTATAATTAATTTTTATGTAAATTTGCAAATTCTCCTAGGAGGTGAGTAAAAGACACTGAAAGTTCAATAAAATTTTTATATATCTAAAATTATTATAAAATGACTCCAATGAATTACATTGAACTTATATAGGTATTATGTATCAATTTCGACCTAAAATAATTTTAAATAAAATAAATAAGTATTTAAATAAAAAGTCGGTTTTTAAATAGTAACCTGGTGTTTTCACTATTCATCAAAAATTGAAAGTTTTCTCAAAAATACCAAAAATTCACCCTAAGATAATTTTGATATTCCGAATCCAAAAATGAAGTCCATTTTGAAAGATAAAATTTATAAAATTTCAAAAAGTGGGTATTACTATTCATAACGGCTAGTTTATATAATATTTTAATAGCATGTCATTGTTTAGTGAAACTCGGTATTGCGTGCAACACACGCTATCGTGGAAGGTGGCAATTGCATGTAAATCAAGCCAAGATAGTGTTGTGTGTAGTGAAAGATTTATTTGATGTTTCTTATAACATAAGACATAAAAATATATATACTTCTCATAAAATATCAGGGTGTTACATTCTACCCCCCTTAAAATGAATTTCACCCTCGAAATTCGTCACTTGGTAACAAACAGATGAGGATACCTCTCTATCATCATATCCTCAAGCTCCCATGTAGCTTCTTCTAATTGGTGGATCCTCCATAAAACTTTCACCAAGAGAGTGGTCTTGTTCCGTTGAACTTTTTCACTATGATCCAGAATCTCTATCGGTTGTTCTTCATAAAAAATATCTTGCTCCAGCGGAACAGCTTCTGATCTTAGTACATGTGAAGGATTGAGTATGTACTTTCTCAGGAAAGATACATGGAACACATCGTGAACTTGAGAGAGATTGAGTGGAAACGCCAATAGGTAAGCTACCTTCCCAACATGATCCAGTATTTTAAAAGGACCGATATACCTAGGGCTCAGCTTTACCTGCTTTCCAAATCTCATTACACTCTTCCAAGGAGATATTCGTAAGAACACTTTATCACCCACTTAAAACTCTAGGTATTTTCTTCGGTTGTAAGCATAACTTTTTTGTCGACTGTGAACTGCTCTTATGTGTTGTTGAATAGATCTGAACTTTTCTGTCATCTCATCAACAAGATCAAGTCCTAATACCTTCCTTTTCCCAACTTCATCCCAGAAAGTTGGAGTCCTGCATTTCTTTCCATAGAGAGCTTCATAAGGAGCCATCTGAATACTGGAGTGAAAGCTATTATTATAAGAAAATTCCACCAAATGTAGGTGTTTATCCCAACCACCTTTGAAATCCAGAGAGCAAGTTCTTAACATATCTTCTAGAGTTTGAATTGTTCTCTCAGACTGACCATCTGTCTGAGGATGATAAGCAGTGCTGAAACTCAACTCTGTACCTAGAGTATGTTGAAGACTTCACCAAAACATCGAGGTAAACCTCGGATCCTGATCAAATATAATGGAAAGTGGTACTCCATGAAATCTTACCACTTCCTTTACATATATCCTGGCAAGCTAATCTAGAGAGAAATATTCTCTAATAGCAATGAAGTGTGCCGACATCGTAAGACGATCAACTATGACCCAGATAGCATTATTGCCTTTGGATATTTTGGGAAGCCTGGTGACAAAGTCTATAGTGATGTTTTTCCATTTCCATTCAGGTATGGGTAATGGTTGTAACATCCCCTTAGACTTCTATCTCTCAGCTTTAACTTGCTAACAAACCAAGCATCGAGAGACATATTCAGCAACATCTCTTTTCATGCCATCCCACCAGAAGTACTCTTTCAGGTCCCTATATATCTTCGTGCTTCCAGGATGAATAGATAATAAAGAACTATGAGCCTTATCCAGCAGCTCCTTCTTTAATTCTGGGATGGGAGTAACACAAACCCGATTTATGAACCTTATTATCTCATCACAATCAAGGTTGAATTCGGAAACATTTCTCACCTTATTTTGTAACTCTACATCTTCTTTTTGTGACTCTTTAATCTTCACATGTATAGATGGTTGAACATTCATTTGAGAAAGATAAGATTTTTCCCCTTCCATTATAATTCTAAGATCCATCCTTTGTAAATCCAAAAATATTGGATCTTTTGTGATCCTCATCATGGATAAGCTAGCATGTCCTTGTCGACTTAATGCATCTTCCACCTTGTTTTCTTTCCTAGGGTGATAATGAATTGAGCAGTCATAGTCCTTAATCAACTCCAACCATCTTCTTTGGCGCATATTCAGCTCCTTTTGTGTGAAAATATACTATAAACTTTTATGATCAGTATAAATATCACACTTTTCACCATAAAGATAATGCCTCCATATTTTTAATGCAAATATTACCGCGGCTAACTCCAAATCAGGAGATGGGTAATTTTGCTCATGGATTTTCAACTGTCGTGAGGTATAAGCTATCACCATATCATTTTGCATGAGAACACACCCCAGTCCCTTCTTGGATGCATCACTATAGATCCCAAACTTTTCTCCACTACACAGTAGTGTGAGCACAGGTGCACTAGATAACCTTCATATTAACTCCTTGAAATTATCTTCACACTCCTCCGTCCACAAGAACTTAACTCCTTTTCGAGTCAACCTGTTGAGTGGATTATATAACCTTGAAAAATATTTCACAAAACGTCGATAATATCCATCCAGACCAAGAAAACTTCTGATCTCAGTTACTGTCATTAGTCTCGACCATCTTTCAATATCCTCTATTTTTCTGGATCCATAAATATGCCCTCTTTTGATATTATTTGATCCAAAAATGAATCTTTTTAAGACAAAATTCACACTTGGTAAATTTGGCATAAAGCTTCTCCTTTCTTAGGGTCTTTAATACAATTATCAAGTGATCTTCATGTTCTTCCTTTCTCTTCGAATAGACAAGAATATCAACTATAAATACTACCACAAATAGATCAAGATAGTCTTTAAAGACTCTATTCATTAGATCCATGAAAATAGCAGGGGCATTAGTAAGAACAAATGGCATCACTATAAATTCATAGTGTCCATAACTTATACAAAAATCCATATTTGGTATATCCTCCTTTTTTACCCTTAATTAATGATACCTTGAATGAATATCAATCTTGGAAAAGTATTGAGATACATGTAGTTGGTCAAATAAGTCATCAATGCGCGGGAGAGGATATTTGTTCTTGAAAGTGATCTTGTTAAGTTCTCGATAATCAATGTAGAGTCTCATTGATACATATTTCTTCTTAACAAACAAAACAGGTGCTCCCCAAGGTGACGCACTAGGGAGTATGAATCCTTTATCAAGATTCTCTTGGAGTTTCTTCTTCAATTCTTTCAACTCAATTGGGGCCATTCTATATGGTGTCTTTGAAATAGCCATAGCATCCGATATGAGTTCTATTGAAAACTCAACTTCACGATTTGGTGGAAGACCTAGAAATTCCTTCGGAAAGACATCATCAAACTCCTATACAATAGGAATATTCGTAATCATGAGTTTCTCTCCAACCATTTGAGATAAATAACCTTCATTTATTGAAATCAAGACCCATAAGATGGATGAAATTTCCACTAGAAGTTTATATTCATCCTTGCATCGATAGATGATAGCAGATTGATTGGGAATATTAAATGTGATTTACCTTCTTTGGCAATTGATATGAGCTCCGTATAAATAAATCCAATCCATGCCAAGAATCACATCAAATTCTACTATAGGAAGGATCACAAGATTTGCAGGAAGCTCTTTCCCACAAATTTCAATCGGAGAAGAATTGTAAACTTTTGATGCGACTGTTGTGCCATTAGGGGTTGTCACATCTAACTCAATATCTAACTTCTGAGGTAATAGGGAGATACCCTTAAAAAATTCTTCAGAAATAAAAGAGTGGGTGGATCCAGAATCAAACAAAACATTTTCTACTTTAGAGTATATGGTTAGTGTACCTTTCACCACTTCGTTATCATACTACACATCGCCGATCAAAATTGCATGTGAATTTACTTTTTCTTTAGCCTTAAGAGTTTGTTGAAGTCGATCATCATCAACAACCCTTGGATTAGGGCATTGATTAGAATAATGCCCAATTTCCTTGAACTTGTAACATTTAAGTGTAGGAGGTGAATTCTGTGTATCCCTTTCTTTGTTCGCATCACTAGACATTTTTTTCCCATCATTGCGGCATTGAAATGCCTAATGACCTTCTTTTCCACATTTGAAACATTCACTTATCCCTTTAAGAAAATTTCCTCCATGTTTCTTTCCACACATTGAGCATAATGGAAAACTCATCTTCTTTTTAGTGTGGTCTTTAGATTTCCCTTTGAATTCCATTTTCCACTTCTTATCAAACCCATATGACTGATGGGTTACTCTAATCTCCATATCAACCTTGAGAGCACATCGAACAATTTCTTCATAGCTATTGAAGTCCCTTATGGCTAACGCCCTTCGAAGACATGGTTTTAAGCCACTGAAGAATCGGTCGATCTTATTCTCAGGTTGGATAATAATCCCAGAAGCTTACCTTGCAAGCCTTGTAAAATTTGCTTCGTAGATACCAACAGATTCATCATCCTTTTTATTTAGTTCAAGAAACTCCTCCTCCATCTTTGTTCAAAGAATACGAGGAAATTACTTATTGAAAAATAAGTTCTTGAACTCGTCCCATTCCATGGACTCAATTTCATCCCTTTACCTCATATTCTTAATAAGATTCCACCATTGATCAGCTTCACCTTCCAAACGATATACTGCTAAGATGACTTTATCATGTTCAGAACATTGTAGAACTAAAAATATCTTTTCAGTGGTACTAATCCATTGTTCAGCCACCAATGGATCAGAAGACCCGCTGAATGAAGGTGGACACTGCCTCATGAAGGATTCAACAGAATGTTGCTCCTTCCTTTCCTCATTTGGAATTCCTTCATGATTCATAGCTTGAGAAAGTTGTATGATCATGGCTACAATATTTTGCATTCCAGCTCCCATAACATTTGGTTGCTCAGGGGGACAATCATTGCATTGTTCATTGCATTCAGCATTAACATTGTTCCTTCGGGTTCCATCCATTGACTAAAACCAAGAAGCATAGTGTGAGAAACACTAATTAAAATTGGAAAACCACATAATCAGTAATAAAATTTCACACTTTAGGTCTTATCATAGGTTATTCATGGACATTTCTAAAACACTAAGATTATGTTCTATGCTTATACATATCCTTAGGGTTCTTACTAAGGTTTTCACATCCTAGTTTCCAAAGGTTGATTATACCTTTCCTCTGATTCCAACTATAACGACCCTTACTTTACATACACTATAATTACATCAGAATTGAAGAATACTTATTAAAATATATAACAAAACCATGATAGGACTGTATAGGTCTTGTGTCTTTAGAAACTAGGAAACATAAACAACTGGTTCATAAAACATCTACATTGTCTCCCATTTATTTCATCATATCTAGAGTCCCTTTTAGAATATCCTACTTAATATCCTTCTTCCTGACCTGGGGAAAAGAAAACATACAAAAGGGTGAGCTCAAATGCTCAGTAAGGGTAAATAAAGGAAATATCAATCATGTCATATTCATAAGAACATAACATTTTGAAAATCTTAACCTATAAAAGAGATCATAATATCATAACATGGGATAAAATCATAGTAGTGAAATGTAATCCCAATAATCATAACATAAAACATCAAACTTTGTGTCATACACACATAATCCTAAATAATCCTTTCTTAGTATTCAAGACTCATTTTCAAGACTATCCTAGCGGACAAAGTCCATTTCTGAACCGAGTTCACTCCTCGTTTCAGTCCTGTATCACTGAACTGGATTAACCTGCTGTTCCATCCATGTCTATCTCATGAGATATAAATCTTTACCCAATGCATTGGAGGGATATATAGGTCCCACCCATATCATAATGAATCCATTATTATGTGTTCCACAAAATCATTAATCATACATCATAGCATAACCCATGTAATAAAAATGGGATTCTTAAATATCATGCCATCATAAAATAATCCATATAAGATAAAAGGACATAATAAAATTAATTTCATCATAACATAATCAAATCAATGTAAAAATAGGGATAGAAATAGAACCCTGTAATATCTTAGATGGAAAATAATTTTGATAAAACACTTGAACTCCATTCTTGAGGAAAATATCCTTTCTACTTCAAAAAAAATTTCCTTTATTAACATGTCATACAATTTTAAACTAAAATAAGTTGATTAAAAATAAACTTGAAAAATTGTAAAGGAAGCATCATGGAAATAATGTTCTATGAAATCATAAAAATCCATTCATGCCGTATAAGTTAAGAAAAACATTCTTCTCGTACTATGTCCGGAAAAGTCAAAAAGTATCTCGTACTAAAAATGACAAAAGATTCCTTTCATATGTTTTACTAAAAACTCACCAATGGATAAAATTGGATTTAAACAATTTTAGGAGGATATAAATAATATTAAATATTGAGGAAACATTGATGTGGATGATAAATATTCCCCAGTAAATTCTGAAGTATAAACAATCTTGGATAAAAATGAGATTGCGAGATTTTCCTTTACCTTAGGTTTGATTTGATTTGTACGTATCTGAACCTCCTATATAATGATTTAAATAATTTCATTGACTTATGAAATAATCATATTCATTGTTATGATATCATATATGGTTGTATTCTTATCTTCTTATTAGTAATATTTCATTGCTACTTGTTATTTGGGTGTTCATTGCCTTATGTTCTTATGCATGTTTTGTCAAATAAATTCTTATTCTTATTTTTAGGTTATAGATACCTTATTTACAGAATGGTATTAGTGTAATATATTTCATATTTATTCATTAAATTCATTTATATAGTCATTATTCAATGAAGATCATGTAGAACGAGTCGCATCACATCGTGGAGACGGCAGGTCGTACGTATGCACGAGCGATGATATCATTCCCATGATCGTGGAATTTTATTGAAGTGTATGTATACTATTTCATAATCAATATCACTTTACAGTAATCATATATAGTAATTATTTACACCATTATACCCATCCAAGTAAGGTGGTGATGGAAAACAGATTACACCACGGTGTGGAGACGGTATTCCATACGTACGCACGCGTGGTGATTTCGTTTTCTGTAGGATGGATAGAAGGTGAAATAGGTTTGTTTCATATTTATAATAACATATCAGTATATTAGTGATACTGATGTTATTACTTCATAATGAAACAATTAAATCATAGTAAGTAGAAGAAGAAATAAATTTGAAAGAATCGGTAGCGGATATTACCTCTTCTTCGATAGGCCTCTTTGAAACCTACTCTTAGGGAACTAAAATTGGTCTTTTAAGAAGACCAGGACCTCTAGTATGTTTCTAGGGAAGTTTAGAAGGGAAATTTGCAGGGGTTTTCCGAGATTTAAGGCTCAAAATTGTGTGAGTAGGAGAGGGAGGAGGTGCCCTTTTATAAGGGAGGAGAGGGGAACCTTAGGAAAAACTTAAAATATTATTTTATAATAAAGTCATATACGGTTAATAATGGCTCAAAATTGATTTATTTCAAAGATAAAGTGGGGATGGGTTGAAATCCTCTCAACCAATAGGTTTTATACAAGATTAGGTTACTATTTTAACCTTATCATTTAGATTGAACTCTAAGTTAAATATTTTAACGTTTACCGTGTCTTCTTGTTTTCTTACACTATATGGTTAATAAACTTACGATAACAAGCCAAACGAACCCCAAGTGGTTCATTATTAATATATATAACCTTATCTAATTCATTTTTTCGAACCTTAGATTTTTAGTAATAGAATAATAATTAATAATATAATATATATTTTTTTAAACTATTTTATGTCAATTTTGAAACTATTTGGTAATTGATTTTTGTGAAAATCATAACAGCATGATTAGTTCAAACAAAGTTTATTAAATCAATAATAACATGTCATATTAACCTAGAAAATTGTTTTAATTCATAAAAAGTCTCAAATTACATTTATTTGGGTATTTATAACATCAATTATGTTAATATTTCATTAATAAGGTAATTGATGCATCATCATTAAATTATTTAATGTCTAAAAATTATAAATAAAATACCATTATGTAGGAACTATTTTTAGATTTCTAATGAATATTTATAGTCGAATTTATCTTATGTATAAACCTATATTAAAAATGTTTTACTTATTAAACTTTGATTTTACTTCTTTTAACTCTTCTTTGAATTAAATAATAATAAGTGTCCTAATCTAATCCACGTAGACCTAAATGGTCATATTTTATTCCTAAGGATTTTTTTGGTTGAATTAAACTTATCCAATAGAATTAGGACATGTGTTATGGTAATAATAATATCATTTTTACCCTTAATTACCCTATTTACTTTTAACCGTGGTAAATAAAAGTAAAAAGTTACTATTCACCAAAAATTATTTTTATCTTATTGAACCACATTTTACTCCTTGATATTAACCGTGTCCCTCAGATTTTCGAAATTTCACTCATAGAAGTGGTAAAATTAAGTTTTATATAAATTTGCAAATTCTCCTAGGAGGTGGGTAAAAGACGGTAAAAAGTTCAATAAAATTTTTATATATCTAAAATTATTATAAAATGACTTCAATTAATTACATTGAACTTATACAGGTATTATGTATCAATTTTGACCTAAAATAAATTTAAATAAAATTAATAATTATTTAAATAAAAATTCGGTTTTTAAATTATAACCTGGTGTTTTCACTATTCATCCAAAATTGAAAGTTTTCAGAAAAATACCAAAAATTTACCCTAGGCTAATTTCGATATTCCGAATCCAAAAATGAAGTCCATTTTGAAAGATAAAATTTTTAAAATTTCAAAAAGGGGTTATTACTATTCATAATGGCTAGTTTATATAATATTTTAATAGCATATCATTGTTTAGTGAAACTTGGTATTGTGTACAACAAACGCTATCGTGGAAGGTCGCTATTGTGTGTAAAGCAAGTCAAGATAGTGTTGTGTGTGGTGAAAGATTCTTTTGATGTTTCATATGACATAAGACATAAAAAAATATATACTTCTCATAAAATATCAGGGTATTACAGGTTATGGGGTAAAATTTAATGAAAAACTCCATACACCACCTCGGTGGTAGTCCTGGAATGTCCTCGGGAAATATGCCCATAAAATACCCCATGGTTAAAGAAACAAAGATTCTTAAAGAGCCTACTGCACCAAAGGCTAAACTCATCGACTGATGGGTGATGGGTTTCAGCATTCTTCTCATAAAATCTACCCATTCTTCTAAGAGATATCCCTCACCCACAAAGGATAATCTCATCCCATTGGTGAAAAGTAATATGACTCTTATTTAGTGACATTAAATATGGTCTTGGACCATAGACAACTATTCCTTACACAAGATGAAGTCATAAGGTCACATCGTGATGACCAAAAGGCCCCATGAAAAACTCTCTCTACCAAGTAATAGGTCACATTATTAGTAGATAAAATATATCAATGAATCATTCCACATAGGAACCTCAAGGAAAAGCTGGTGGGATAAATCCTCAACTGGGATCCCCAACTCTTACACTAGGAGTGAAGAGATGATTGAATGAATCACACCCATGTCTATTAATACTAAATAAAGAGTATAATAAAAACATATTGTACCTATAATCATCTCGTGAGATACCAAGTCATATGCCTCCATAGTATATAGTTACTCATGACCCCAACATCCAGCTCCCTAAGCCTAGTGTGGGTCATCAGGTGGTTGTGGTGGAAGTATCTCATAACGTCATCCACCACCTACAGATCATCCTCTAGGAGTCCCACCTACTCCTTTTCCCTCTCTTCAACCCTAGGGGCCTCCCTGACCATGCCTAGGAGAACCATAATCACGGAACTTCCTCTATCGTGGTATTCTGTCCACTATCTGCATTCCCTTCTCAACATTTTGGGTCAATAAATCATGTTCTAGGTGACCTCTCTCATCACAAGTAAAGAATTTCCCCACTAGGGTATTCCCTGGTCCTCTACATAGTCCTTATACTACATGACCACTTGTCTAAGTCTATTTATAGGGTGGTCTCCTACATCGATACACTACCAACTGGTGCCTACTAGATTCTTTAGATGAATCATCCCCATGAAACCCACTTAAAACTCTAGTTTCATGTAATACCTTTGAAAGGAATCTTTCTTTCACTAGAACCTTATCCAACACTCTATCATAAGTTGGAATTCATATGGGGTATCATACTGGCATGGATGTCTCTACTGAGACCCTAATCAAACTTCTGCACCCAGAAGTACCATCCAAAATCATGTTAAGAGAGTACCATGTGAGGTTAGTGAACCTCATGGAATACTCAGAAACCATCACCCCTTCCTATTATAGCTCCAAATTCTTCTAAATATGAATTTATCATAGTCACGAGGTGTAATACTCCTCATGAAATGGTTATTGGAAGTCGGTCCATGAGAGTGTCGAATCATCATGCATCTTTGTGACTTGACTCCACCAGTTCCCAATTGCACTGTGGAAAAGGATGGCTTCTGGTGCAACCACATGATCAGTCAGTGTTTGGATAATCCTAAAAACTCATATCACTAACTCTATCCAATCCTCTAACACCTAATGATTTGGATCACCATAGAACCACAATGAACTCTGGTGCTGGAACTCCTAGATTGGGCTAAGCCTATGTGTGTCCTCAGCGTACTCTACTTATACTATTTTCTACTCAACGGGAAGGGGTGAAACTACCTATCCTCTTAGAGGAAAGATCTCATGTGATGACTCCTGAATTGAGGCCTCATCACTCATCAGATCATTTTCACATTCCTGAATGGGTAACCTAGCTAAATGTCTTTTCTCAGACATCCTGAAAATTTAATCAAGATGTACCATGGTCAAATGAGCATATTTATATGGGTAGATGACTCAAGAAGAACATTCAAAGACTCAATCCTATATGATTATCATACCAATGTTCCCTATTACTAATTTCTTGGTATGACAAGTTGACAAGAAGGAGTTTAGTGTTATGATGTATAGATGTGTCAGTTTCCGCACCAACACTAGGTTCCATAGCCTGAAATCCACACTAGGGAAACATTTGACATTGTTTCCCTAAATCCCAACAAAATCCTAAAAAGTGGGAAATCCAAACACCATACCAAGGAATAAACCACCTTTGATACCCATCTATCTTGACCTGACCCATTGAGGCCCACCTAGGTGGAGCAGGTCCAATCCACAACTACCTCAAGACCACCTCTATAGATCAAGGGATGGTGAAAAACACTGAAAGGAATAAGTAATAATGGAGGCATTTTCCTAATTTACTTGTATTCATGAACAAAACCATCTCCATGCAGATGTACAGAGGAATAAATATAAAATACATTAACATCTAGAGTAACAATCAATCATGTAACAACCTCTAGGGAATAAAAGAGTATGAAAGTGTAATATTAAAAGTAAAGGGGAAAAATACATGCCCAGCAAGAAATGTGTCCCAACCTGAAAATAACTAGAAGAGTAAATTCTAAGAGATCCTAGAACTAGAATTCAAGTCACGACCACCGTATATGGTCAAATGCACCTAGGTATCCCTATGACCCTCTAAAATCAACGTTAACCTATCTGTCATCTACATAACACATGACACATGTGGGAAAAGTCCATATATGGGTGATTATATGCATACCCATAAGGACACCCCAAAAGTTATTGGGGGAGTAGTAAGAGACACAATATAAGTAGACAGTTCAGCACATAGAAAGAGAGAGGAGAATCCCAAAAATAAGGATATATATATATATATACTCATAAGAGAAACCCAATGAGAGAGAAAGGGGATATCCATCTCACATTCCAACACCATAAAATATTCTACTAATAGTTACAATAGGTCCATCAATGATTCATATCATCTCATATATCTATCCATAGATGTAACTGTGTGGAGGGCCCACGCCTCACCATCATGTTTCATAGTCGAGGTAGAATAGTCTCAAGTGTAGGACCCATGCCCTAGTGTTCCAAGGGGTTTCAATCAATGTATAGTGGACCCACACACTAGTCCTTTAGGAGTGTACCACTCAGTAGAAAGAGGACCCATTCCCTAGTCCATCAGGGGGTACCACTCAGTAGATAGAGGACTTATACCCTAGTCTATCAAGCGGATACCATTTAGTAGATGAGAATACATTCCATAGTCTGTCATGTGGATACCACTCATTGTATGGAGGACCCACTTTCGAGTACGATAGGGGGTACCACTCAGTAGATAGAGGACCCAAACCCTATTCTGTCAGGGGGTTCCACTCTAATGATCTTATTTGATCACTGCCATCATCGAGCGCCACCTAAAGAGTCATAACAATCATAACATATCACATCATACCTCAAACTCTAACACAAAGGTACCCATCACATTCTACACAGAACAAAACTCAGGATATGCTACTCACAATCCAAAATCCAAGTCTAACTAAGGGAGATATTAAGGGTATATGTTTCCCCAAAAGGAAGGAACAGAGAGTGTAAAGAACCCACACAGCATGTGGTACCGCTCTTCTATCTGGTTGTGTCCTCTTCAATACATGTCTCACTACCCATATAGACCTACATGGAATGTAAGGTGACTAAACATCTTGTCTCATCCACCTAAGTCTAAGTCATGTGCTCCTGGTCATGTCCACGTACATTGTCCATGTGTTAATACACGACATGTGTCTAGTTGTGCATGTGTTTGTGTACTCCCAAAGTACATTCCATGTCACCAGGACAATGTCACATGGTGTTTGTGGTTCCCACACGGTGTGTGATATTTAACTAACCCAAAAACCCTAGCTGTCAAACCTGGTTCACAACACAGAGTGTGTTCATCAGACTAAATGCCACGTAGTTGGGTTTTTCATAGAATTCCATATCTACTCTGTGGATCCTAGATCTACTACTCTTACTACTAATTCTACCTAAAAATCACCCAAAATCAAAGTCAATAACCTATTTTCATTGATTTCGGCTCTCCAGTGGCCAGAAATCTGATTTTTGCCAATCCATTCAAATCTTACACAAACCTCGCGCACCTCCCATGCCACAACCAACTATTATTCAGATCCCATATCCAAAAATTCATCACATTTACCTATAATATAAACTAATTCATCCTCATAACTCCATTCTGATCATTGTGTTAACATTCACTATGAATCAGGGGGTCAAATCGCGCTTCTACCCACTCCGAAATAGTCGAATTGTGACCCCATGGTCCAACAATGAAGGAAGAGAAGAAAGGGTGGAAGAAAGGCACAAAAAATGAGATATAATCATTGGTCAAGTGTTCTTGGCTAGTGATCACAGAACTGGGGATTGGAAGGGGGGATTTCATGGATAACAGATAGATAAATAAAATTATAAAATTAATTTGACATGGGGCTCATGAAAAGGTTCTAATTAATCACCTATCAATAGGAAGATTGATATTCCATGCTTAAATAGTTTAATAAAGAGGGAAAATAAAAAATTATGAGTCCTACCTTGATTCGTATTGATCTTTGGTAAAGAATGTTTCTACCAATAAAGGATAAGATTCATTTTATTGTCTACATCTTGATTCACCTTGACTTTTTGGTCATTAGATCTCCCAATCTCAATTCTCCAATAAAGGGTGGTAGAGTTTCCTCTCAACAATATCAAGGTTATAAAGATAACGCTATTGATTTGACATAATAGTCAACTTATAGAGGGAATAAGGATTTAAAAAATTAAATTAGTTAATTAAATATTTTAATTAATTAATTCACTTAACATACCTACCAACAGTTTCCTTATCTGAACATCTTGTACCGATCCATTTTAGATCACACCCAGGGTAAATAACAAGATACATATCTCAATATGGTCTTATATTTTCAATTCAAAACTCCTTTTAGGAGATACTTTGTTATTTCTTAAAAATTGTGCACATGTGATATAAAATATTTTTAATATTTTAATAAAATTAATTTAGTTAACACTGGGCCTCATAATCATGAAATGTCTCAGCTCTTGGATCCAAAAATATTCCTTGATATATTTTAAAGTATTACGAGGAAAAATTTGGGTCTCTACATTGTTGAATTATAAGTAATTTTTAGAATGAATTATATTTATCATTAAAAATATAAGGAATGTATAAGATTTGAAAGTGATAGGTGAGTCCAAGTTATAGATTTACCCCCACAGCATCTATAGGCCTCATGAGACAAAATAGTAGTAATTCCATATTGCATTGGTATTTGGTTTATGCCTAACCATTTATTAAGAATAATGTAATGGTTAGGAGGACATGAAGATAATATTTATGATATCATGGTTAAGAGGATTTGATCATGAATGTATAGAATTATCCATTTACTTTATTAAGAATTCAATTTTTATTATCCATTTTTTTCTATCTCAATATTAACTATGGATACTCATTGAACTCATGTTATTGATTGAATGACATTTGTTTTTATTATCCACTCTTCCATGTTGATTTTTTATTATTTTCTCATGATAGATTCAGCTATATGTAACCCTTACTGAGCATCTAAGCTCATCCTTTATTTGATTTTATTTTCCAAGGATATGATGAAGGAAATTATTAATAATATCAATGATGAAAAAAAATTCTTATGCTATGTTTTTATATTTCCAATGTGATATGGGAATCATGTATGTATCTAGTTTTCTAAGATTTCTAAACTGATAAATCATGTGCGGTGAGATCCCTTGTATGTTGTACCAATGTGATAAATTAAATATTGGACCTAGGTTACTATTGTTGAGTTGTTAAATTTAGTATCAAAGAAAGTTTAGTATAAATCTTTAAAGATTAATGATATCACTATTAAGAAAAAGTACCACATGCCATGTATCAATGATTTATTTGATCAATTATGAGGGGATAAATATTTTCCAAGATTGATCTTTGATCTGGATATCATTAAATAAGGCTCAATAAGTAGGATATACCTAAGATATCCTTATATAAGAGGTATGTAAATATGAATTTATAGTAATTCCATTTGTACTTACCCATGCTCATGTTATCTTCATATATTTAATGAATAGAGTATTTAGAGATTTCTTTGATCAATTTTAGTATTATTTATATATGGTATTATTATATTTTCAAAGACCATGAATAAAATTTCAGGATATTGATAAAGAACCTGGAGAAGAATAATCTATATTTAAAATTTACCAAGTGTGAATTTAGGCTACAAAAAGTCTCATTATTGGGTCATGTAATTTCAAGTGAGGGTATATCAGTGGATCCTTCAAAGATGGAAGTTATTAAACAATGGCCTAGACTTACCATGGTGGTTGAGATCTATAGTTTTATTATAATTGAAGGATAATATCAAAAAAAAATTGAGAAATTTCTCATGTATATCAAATCCACTAACAAAGTTGACTCAAATAAGTGAAAAGTTCTTATGGATAGATAAATGTGAAGATAATTTCAAATAACTAAAGAGAAGGTTGATCAGCATGACTATGATTACACTACCTTGTAATTGATAAGGTTTTGTGATATATATTAATTAATCAATGAATGTACTAGGATTAATCCTCATGATAAATGATATGGGGATAGATTTTTTCACTCACAAATTGAAACGTCATGAGAAAATTTGTTAACTCGTGATTTGGAGCCGGCAGTGATAATTTTTGCATTAAAAATATAGAGGAATTATCTGTATAGTGAAAGGATTGATATATATACTAATCATAAATGGTTTAAGTATATATTTACATATAAAGGTTGGTATATTATCTAAATAATATGGTTGGATTTGAATATAGATTATGACTTCTCAATACATTACCACCCTGGGAAGGTGAACAAGGTGGTTGATGCTCTGATTCAAAAAGACCATGCTATTTTATCTATAATGAGGATTTGAATAGATCTAATATTTATAGATTAATATAATATGGATCATGAAATATTTTGGAAAGGGTATTGATCTTATCTTTCTCAGATAAATGTTCAACCAACCATCCACGGGATGATTAATAAGGCATAAAAGGAAGATTTTGAATTACAGAAGAAGGTGAGGAATGTTCCTGAGTTCAGCCATGATCATGATAGAATTATAAGGTTAAATAGTGATTATGAGTTTCATTAATACCATACTTGAAGAAGGATATATTGGATAAATCTCATAATTTATCATTCTCTATTGATCCTTGAAGTATGAATATTTATAGAGATATGAAAGATTATTTCTGGTAGGATAATATGAAAGGAAATATTGTAAAGTATGTATCCTAATGAATTGTGTGTTAGTATTTAAGGCTGGGAGACATAAGTATAAGGAGATATTAGAACTATTACACATACTATAATGGAAATTGGAAAACATTATCATGTATTACATCATGGGACTACCTAAAACATCTAAAGGGCACAATTATATTTGGGTTTTATTTGATTACCTTAGAAAATCAATTAATTTTTTTATATTATATATTATTTGTATCTTGATCAGATTTAATGATTATACAATAAGGAATTTGTGATATTCCATAGAGTACCACTCTAAATCATATTCTATTTACATTTTAGGTTTACCATGATGTTTTGGATAATTCTTCAGTGAGATCTAGAAATAGAGTTGTGTTTTAGTATTGCTTATCATTCTTAGATAAATGGTCAGCCTAATAGGACTATTCAAACTCTTAAAGAAACATTGATAGCGGTCTTATTGGATTTCAAAGGTAATATGGAGAAACACCTTCCTATGGTGAAATTTTCTTACGACAACATCTTTCACTTAAGTATTCACATGGATCCTTATAAATCCCTTCATGCCAGAAAGTGAAGAACACAAACATGATGGGAAAAAGTTAGAAAAATAAATATTTTGCGACATGATATTGCTGAGTAAATGGATTAGAATTTTATATCCATTCAATAGAACATATGGGTGGCTTAGATTTGACAAAATATTTATGATTATATTCATTGGTGAGATCTAGAGTTTGAAATTGGTAACAATGTATTTCTAGTAATATCACATTGGAATAAGGTTATGAGATTTGGAAACAAGGTAAAACTAATCCCTAAATATATTATTCCATTCATAATTCTGGATCATATCGGGATGGTATCTTATCTCTTGGCACTCCCACTGAATATCTCTCAAGTTCACAATGTGTTCCATGTATCTCTCTTGGGGAAGTACATACCGACCCTTCACATGTACTAAACTCAGAATTCATACCGCTTGAGAAAGATATAGCTTATGAGGAACAACCATTGGATATTTTTTATAATATATATAAATTTACATGAAATAATACCACTCTACTTGTCAAATTTTTGTTGTGAAACCATAAATTTTAGAAAGTTATATGGGAACCTAAGGTAATGATGGGGTTGAATTATCCTTAGTTATCTATATTAGAGTGATGGAATTTAAAGGGATAAATTATTATAATGAGGGTATAATGTAACAACCCAATATTTTAGGATATATTCCCCTCTAAATAAATTTTATTTCATTGATATCTTGATTTACACGCAACTCCAAGTTTAAATGAACCATGATGTTCTATTAAAATATTATAATTTAATATAATAGTTATCATTTAGCCATTGGATTGGTAGGTATGAATGGGATTAAACATGTTATGGAAAATATGTATAAAGGATTTATTTAATATAAATTTATTTATTAATTCTTAGGAAAAAAGTACTCAACTTTCAGAAAAGTCATTTTATGCTTCAAAAATATGTTTTCTTCAAAAAATTGTATTTATTTAATTTCGTGTGAGGATATTATAATTATTTTTTTTTCACTTTTAGAAATTAAATTTTATAAAAAAGATATAATTTTTTGAAATCAGGTATTAAAATTATCTTAGGCTGAATATTTTTGAATTTTCTGGAAATTTTTATTTTTCAGTGAATAAGGTCAATATCCATTTTTAAAGAAAATTATATTTTCATTTATTATATTTTCGAAGCCCTTTTTTTATTTGGATTAGTTGTATAATTCCATTAGTTTAATTTTTTAAAATAATTCAATTTATACATTTTGGATCAATATTATACTTGATCTTGGTATAAAAATACTTTTTGACTTTAAAAAACCATTTTTCATCATTTTTTTTGTAGGTTTATTTTAAAGTGAATTTATGAAACTTCTAGAAATTGAATATTTTAAAATGGATTAAATATTTGGAATCATCATAATTCTAAAGACCCATAAAATTAAAGGGAATTGTTTTCTTAATTTTCTTTGGGATTTTACAAGAACGTGGTTTCTGACGGCACTTGATTCTGAGGCCCGGTGTGCCCGGAATTTCTATCCGAAGTTTAGCTTGGGTACGTTCAGTGAACGAACGAGCAGAAATTCCTAACTTTTGAACCGGTGCTCAGAATCGAATTCTGAAGGAACCAATAGAACCGCAACGCCGGATTTTGCTTAGGAACACCTTTTTCAGAGTTGTGTTTTCACGGGAGAAGTTGTTAAAATTTTTGGAAGTTAAAATAAAATTTAATCGACAAATTTTATTTATCTTCATAAGTGTTTAACCTTTGGGTGGAAGTTGGGTAACAACCCAACTTCCCATGAGAGGTCATGAGGCTGGTGGGGCCCACACGAACCCCACCCCTTCATATTCTCTAACCCCCCTCAACTCACCATTAATTTTTGACAACTTATGTTAATTAATTAAGTGAGTTAAATGTGAATGTTTGAAATTCAAATCCTTAAGTTATGTTAGTAAAATAAGTGTTGAACTTATTTTATTTTGTTGGAATTCTGGTTATGGGAGCCTTTGGGAGAAAAAGAGAGGCCTTGAGGATTCTTCGTTCTTCGATGAAGAACGGGAAGAACGCACCGCCGCCAACGAAGAACGCCGACCTCCGACGGCGGACGACGGTGAGAGAGGCCTTCCTCAGAGATCACCTAGCGCCAGCGATGATCCTTCCATGACGCTTTCTTCCGCGACGATCCCCTTTTTTCGCGATGGTTAATTTCGTGACGAACTCTCATTCAACAACAACGTTGAGGTAGGGGTTTATGTGTTTTTATTTGTGAAATCTTCCGTCATCTATCCTCGTTCATTTGGACCGCTTGATATCATTTAACGGGAGGGGGCCGGACTGCACAGACATGGCTAACCCTCCTCCCTTATTATTATTTGTTATTGCGGTTTAAAGGAAAGTGGTGCGGTGCCGTCGCACCTCACGGGAACGAGCGGCAAGGATGTGCGACGCCGTCGCGCCGCGCATTTGAAATTTGAACCAAGCTGCGGAACCGTCATGCCGCACCGGAAAAACCCAATGACACCGCGGCCGGAGCGAGGCCGCGGAGGAGGGGTGTGGCACCGTCGCGTCGCGCCGAACGGACCGAGACCGTGGCTAAAGTCGCGGCAGAGCAGGGGAATCGGCGGCCGGAATCGGGCCGCCGGCATCGGAGTAGGGGGGACCGGCATTTCCGGTCCCATGGCGGCAGAAGCCGGCCAGCCGGAGTGGGCCAGCCGAACAGGGAGGAGCCGGGGGTTCAAAACCCTAGCTGGCCGGATGTGAGTGGCCCCATTATGGGGTCGCGGTTACTACAAGCGGGGGGCAGCACCCCCCCCCCTGCATTCCAAACGGCTCGGCCGTTCGGCTGAGGCACCTGACCAGTGCGCCGGCCCGCTGAGCCGGGCCGCCCAGGCCGGACCCGGACCCAGTTCAGGCCGACCCTGGTGGTATCGGGCCGGGTCGGACCAGGCCCGAACCCCCTAATACCGAACCTCTTTCGGTCTGTTACTCATAACTTGAGCTGCAGACCTCCGATCAACGCACCGTCAACTGCGATGCGATCCTTGGATCGAGATTGTCATTTAGGTATATTACACTCAAGGTTTCGGAGAACTTTGGGTTCGGCCTAGTTGGTTCGTACACGAAACCAACCGGGCCCTCGGAGTGGAAACGCTTATAACTTGAGTTCCGGACGTCCGATTGACGTGCCATCGACTTTGTTGGATTCCTCTAAGTGAGACGGACCTTTTGGCTTTATCCGCTAGAGGTTTGGACATAGTTGGAGTACGGTCGGGTTGGTTTTGACTTAAAAACCAACCGAGCCCCTGGGATGAAAAGGCCAATAACTCTCAGACTAGGCGTCTGATTGACGCGCCGTCTGTGACGTAGAGTTCCTGTTGACGATACGGAAGTTTTGAATACATCAACTCCGGACTATGTGTCATTTGACATATCATCCCTTCGGCTCGTGGAGAGGACCCTCCCGAACGATCTTGATGTGTGCGGGAACCCTAGAGCTGGCTGCGACTTCGATGATGATGACGACTGTACAGAAATCCTCCGTGGATTCGACGGCGGTGACTACAGCACTCAACGATCCTACGTGGATCAGTGCTACCGATCCTATGTCAGTGTGATCCTGTGTGGGTTAGCGCTCAGTGGTCCTGTGTGGGCCAGCGCCTACAGATCCTGTGTGGGTCCGATCCTGTGTTGGTCATTGTGGGGTTAGTTACCTATCGATCCTTTGTGGGTCATTGCGGGGGTTAGTTACCTATCGATCCTGTGTGGGTCCAACGGCTTAGATGAATTAGTGGCAATATCTGATCATCTCTATCGTCTTACGAAGAAGTATACCTGTGTGAGTTGAATCTTGACTTTCAATCCTTATCTTCGATAAGATTTACTTGATATCATGTTCGGATTACGTTATGCTTTCCTGTGTGGAATGGGTTGTGTTTTCCTATGTGGACTGGGTTGTACATGGGCTCGGATGTTGGAGCCGAACGAGAATTGATGACTTAGGTATATGTATGGGAATATACCTAATAAGTGTCAGATGTTACTTCATGTTTGTATCTTTCCTTTGTGGATTATGCTTTTTGGATTCTGGAAGACCTTTGGGGGTCTCGGGGTCCCTACTGAGTAGCTTATACTCACCCCTGCACGGGCTATGCCCGCACTACACTGTGTTGGATACAGACGACGGACAATGCTGATTGTGGTTGAGGCACGAGGAGCAGGTTGGTAACCGGAGGTCGATCACTGGGCGGGGCGTACTCGAAGCGGATGGTGGGACCCAAGGAGTTGTGGAGGCTATATGTACCCACCCTTCAGGTGGGACTTCCAGTGGACTGTCATGACCCGCCCTCGGGGTCTGAGCCGTGACTACCCCAAGCCGGCCTTCCATAGGCCAGGGGCTGGAGACTAGCACCAAGGCGTAAATCCCGGTAAAAAGGGAAGGCATTTCCTTTGATAAGTAAACACACACCACAGAGTAAACAAGCGGAAAGTAAACACTAAGCAAGCAGAGTATGACTAAAAGTGCGGAAAGGTAAATGGGCCAGAATACAAACCCAAACTGAAAGTAAAGTACAACTCGAAAAGGGAAAAACAGAAACTGTAAAGTAAAAGCCGCTACTCCGAGCTGTCCACTGGAAATCCCACCTGAAGGGTGGGTACAGATAGCTCCTCTGCTCCACGGGTCCCGCCGTCCGCTCCGTGCACGTCCTGCCCAGTGGTCCACCTCCGGGTACCGTCCCGCTCTACAAGACTCAGCTAAGTCAACGCTGTCCGTCGTCTGCAACCAACACAACATAGTGCGGGCGAAGCCCGTGAAGGGGTGAGTATAAGCTACTCAGTAGGGACCCCGAGACCCCTGAAGGTCTCTCAAATCCACAAAGGATAAACCACGAAGAAATGTACAAACACGAAGTAACAACCGACACTGCTTAGGTATATGCCCATACATATACCTAATTCATCAATTAAAAATACGCTCCAACCTCCGAGCCCAAGTACAACTCAGTCCACGCAGGAAAGTATACGTATTCCACATAGGAAAGAAAAACATAATCCACACAGGATTGCACAACACAATCCACACAGGAAAGCAATAGGATTCAGCTCACACAGGTATACTTCTTCAGAGGACGATAAAGATGATCACTGATCCATCTAAGTCGTCGGACCCACGAAGGATCGATAGGTAACTAACCCCCGCAGAAGACCCACACAGGATCGGGCTCACACAGAACCTGTAGGCGCTGGCTCACACAGAACCGCTGAGCGCAAGGACCCACACAGGATCGGGCCCACACAGGACCTGTAGCACTGATCCACGTAGGATCGCTGAGTGTTGTAGTCGTCGTCGTCGAATCCACACAGGATCTCTGTACTGTCGTCGTCGAATCCACACAGGATCTCTGTACTGTCGTCGTCGCAGTCACAGTAGCAGTCGTAGCAGTAGAACAGTCGCAGCCAGCACTAGGGTTCCCGCACATAGCAAGCTCGTTCGGAGGGTCCGCTCCACGAGCCGAGAGGCTGATACATCAACTGTCACGAAGACCAGAGTTGATGTATCCAAAAGTTCCGTATCGTCAACAGGAACTCAACGCAACAGACGGCGCGTCGATCGGACGCCCGCTCTGAGAGTTATTGGCATTTTCGTCTCCAGGGCCCGGTTGGTTTTTAAGGCAAAACCAACCCGACCGTACTCCACCTGCGTCCAAACCTCGGGCGGAGTATGCCAAAAGATCTGTCTCACTAAGAGGAACACAACGCGACTGACGGCGCGTCAATCGGACGTTCGTAGCTCAAGATATGAGTGTTTCCGCTCCGAAGGCCCGGTTGGTTTCGTGAACGAACCAACCCGGCCGAACTCAAAGTAAACCGAAACCTTGAGTGCGATATACCGAAACGACCGTCTCGATCCAAGGATCGCGTTGCCGCAGACGGTTCGTCATTCGGAGGTCCGAGGCTCAAGTTATGGGCCAGAAACCAATTCTGGTTCGAAACGGGGGGGGTCCGGGTCCGGGCCGACCCGGCCCGACCCCCCCCCTGGGGCGGCGCGGCGGCGGCGCGGCGGCGCGGGGAGCCGCGGCGGCCTGGCGCCGCGAGGAGGCTGCGCACGCGGGGGGCTAAGCCCCCGCTTTTCATCTGGCGGCGCGGCATAGCCGCGCCGTTTTTTAAAAAAAACGCCCCCCGCCACGTGGGGGGGCTTGCTGGAACGGAACCGGGGGGCCGGCTGCCCCCCCCCCCCCTCCTTCAAAAAAAACCGCCCCCCTCTTAAAGAGGGGGGTTTTTATTAGGTGGTCGGGGGGTTAATTTCCCCCGGTTTTAAAGCCTTCCGGCCGGCCAGCTGGCCGGCCGGTTTTCTCAAACGGGACCGAAAATTCCGGTCCCCCCTTCGGCTTCCGACGCCGGCGGCCCGGCCGCCGGTCTTCTCTTCCGCCGCGGCCCGGAACCGGCCGCGGTCTCCTCGTCCCGCCGCGGCCCGGAACCGGCCGCGGCGTTCGTCATCCGGTGCGGTGCGACGGCACCGCGCCCCTTCGCCGTGCTTTGATTCTTTTCAACGCGGCGCGACGGCGTCGCGTTCTTGAAGTTTCTACCCCAGCGTGGCGCGACGGTGCCGCGTAAAAATAAACGTACGGTAATCCGCGTGGTGCGACGGCACCACGCCACTTTGCTTCCACCGCAAGAATTAAACAAGAACGATGGAGGGGGGGTTCGGTCGTGTTCGTGCGGTCCGGCCCCCCTCGCGTTAACTATAACACTTAAATAAATTATTTCAAAGCCTCACGTAGACATGCGATCCACGAGCAAGAAATGGAATAATTAAAGAATTAAACAACAACCCCTACCTTGATATAAGGTTCGAAGATTGAGAACGTTCCGCGGAAGACGACGTCGCGGAGGTCGGGCGTCGCGGTCGTCGTTCGTCAAATCCGTTGACGAAGAGTTATGCCCGAAGAGATACGTCGTTGGCGAGTCTTCGTATGCCGACGAAGAAGGTCCGAGGAGGGTGCGGCGTTCCCTCTTGTTGACACCGAGGACGAAGAAGAGAGGCGTCGTTCTTCGTCGGAGTTTGGGCGTTCTTCGTTCTTCGTCAGAGCTTGAAGATGAAGAAGAAGCTCTCCAAAAGCTCTCAAGGAGACAAACAAACAACCCATAATAAAATAAGATAACATCTTATTTTATTATTACAAAACACACAAGAATTTCAAAAGTTGAAATTCAAAAAGGCTTAACTCCCAAAATTAATTAAGTAACTTAAGTCAATTAATTAGGGGTTAAGTATGTTGAGAGAATTTGAAAAGATTAGGGGTTCGTGTGGGCCCCACCACACTTAATCCTCCCAAGGGAGGTTAAGTGGGTGTGGGTCCCACTTCCAACCTCCTTTGATAGGTTTTAACTAGTTATAATAAAATTGTTCTTCACAATTTTATTTAACTCAAACTAAAAAACCCCAAAACTCAACTTTCAACCCGCAACAAACGCAACTCCCGAAAAGGTCTCTTTAAGAGAATATCGGCGCTGCGAGTTCATCGGTGCCCTCAGATTTCAATTCCGAGCACCGGATCAAAAGTTAGGAATTTCCGCTCGTTCGTTCACTGAACGTACCCGAGCCAAACTTCGGAAAATAATTCCGGGCACTCCGGGCCTCGGAATCAGGTACCGTCTGAAACCGCGCTCTTGTAAAATTCTAAAGAAAATTAAGAAAAAATTTCCCTTGAATTTTACGGGTCTTTACATTACTCCCACCTCAGGGCTTTACGTCCCCGTAAAGATACATCAAAAACTAGGGAAACAAATGAGGGTATTGAGCACGCATCTGAGCCTCCCGCTCCCATGTGCTCTCCTGGAGATTCTCGTGCTGCCATCTGATGCGCACAAGAGGAATCGATCGCCCATGCAGGACCCGCTCCTGTCGATCCTCTATCTCCACCGGGACCTCCGTAAAGGTCGCCCCATCGTCAACGTCAAGCTCCCCATGATCAATGATGTGCGTCGGGTCCTGCACGTATCTCCTCAGCTGGGATACATGGAAGACGTCGTGCACCCGGTGCAACTGAGGTGGTAGAGCCAGGCGATAAGCCACCTCGCCAATCCTGCTGAGAATCTGGAAGGGTCCGATGAAGTGCGGAGATAACTTGCCGCCTCGGCCAAATCTCTGAATACCACGTCGAGGTGAGACTCGCAAGAAGACGTGGTCGCCATCCTCGAACTCTAGTGGCCTCCGCCTCCTGTCAGCATATGACTTCTGCCGGCTCTGAGCTGTCCTCATCCGCTCCTGGATGACCTGGACCTTCTCTGTCGTGGCCTGGACCATCTCCGGTCCCACCAGTGCTGACACCCCAGGGTCTGTCCAGCACAAAGGAGATCTACATGGTCGGCCGTACAACGCCTCGTACGGTGCCATCCCGATGGTGGAGTGGTAGCTGTTGTTGTACGCGAACTCCACCAAGGGTAGGTGGTCTTCCCAGCTACGACCAAAGTCGAGGACACATGCGCGGAGCATGTCCTCGAGTGTCTGAATAGTCCTCTCCGTCTGACCATCTGTCTGAGGGTGAAAAGCTGAGCTCAGACGTAACTGCGTCCCGAACGCCTCCTGCAACCCCTTCCAAAGCCGGGAAGTAAAGCGGGCATCTCGATCGGAGACGATAGATGATGGTACACCGTGGAGCCGCATAATCTCCTGAACGTAGAGACGTCCCAAGCTCTCCACTGAGCCCTTCTCTCTGATGGGTAAGAAGTGTGCCGACTTGGTGAGTCGGTCAACAATCACCCAAATGGAGTCGTGACCTCTGGAAGTGCGTGGAAGTCCAGTCACGAAGTCCATAGATATGCCGTCCCACTTCCACTCTGGAACCTCCAAGGGCTGTACCAAGCCTGCTGGTACCTGATGCTCTGCCTTCACCTGCTGACAGGTGAGGCATCGAGAAACGAACTCTGCTACAGCCTTCTTCATGCCCGGCCACCAGTGCTGTCGTCTGAGGTCCTGGTACATCTTCGCCACTCCAGGATGTACCGCCAAAGGAGAAGTGTGAAACTCTCTCAGCACTTCCTCTCGCAAAGCTACTGGTACCATGGTACGTCCTCTGAAAAGGATGTCGTGCTCTGCTCCAAGGGAGAAACCATCAGGTGCCTGTCCCGAGGATATCTGTGCACGCCGTGTCTCACAGTCAGCGTCCCCATGCTGTGCCTCCCTGACTCGCTGCAGTAGTGGAGGAGTGACTGTGAGAGACTGAAGAAAGGCTGCTCCATCTCTATCCACGAAGGATATCTGCAAAGAGGCTAGCTGCTCTGTTGCCTCCTCAAGTAGCTGAATGCCCGTCCTCCTGCTGAGGGTATCGGCTACTACGTTTCCCTTCCCAGGAGTATAGACTATCTCAAAGTCATAGTCCTGGAGGAACTTGAGCCATCGACGCTGTCTCAGGTTCAGGTCCTTCTGCGAGAAGATATACCTGAGACTCTGATGATCGGAAAAGACTGTAAAGTGCTCGCCGATCAGATAGTGTCGCCATGTCTTCAGAGCGAAGAACACTGCTGCTAACTCCAGGTCATGGGTAGCGTAGTTCTGCTCATGCGGCCTCAACTGACGTGATCCATAGGCGATCACGGCCCGTTCCTGCATCAGAACACATCCGAGTCCGGTCCCTGATTCATCGCAGTAGACTACGTACCCTACTCCCTCCTCAGGCAACCTCAAGATAGGTGCGCTAGTCAATCTCTGTCTCAGCTCCTGGAAGCTCTGCTGACATCTGTCTGACCACACGAAGGGTTTCCCCTTCTTTGTCAAAGCTGTGAGTGATGCTGCAACTCTAGAGAAGTCTGGAACGAATCTCCGATAGTATCCAGCTAGTCCCAAGAAACTCCGAACCTCAGTCACGCTCCTGGGTGGCTCCCATGCTAACACAGCCTCAATCTTCACGGGATCCACTGCAACTCCCACCTCAGAGATAACGTGTCCCAAAAAGTGGACCTCACGTATCCAGAACTGGCACTTCGAGAGCTTACCATAAAGCTGGTGCTCTCGGAGTGTGTCAAGAACAACTCGCAAGTGATAGGCGTGCTCCTCTTCTATCGTAGAGTAAATCAGAATGTCGTCGATGAAGACCACGACAAACCGATCGAGGTATGGCTGAAAGATCCTGTTCATGAGAGCCATGAACACTGCTGGAGCATTGGTTACACCGAAAGGCATAACCAAGAACTCATAGTGGCCATACCGACATCGGAAGGCCGTCTTCTGCACATCCTCGTCTCTGACTCTGAGCTGATGATAGCCTGACCTGAGGTCTATCTTCGAGAACCATCGTGCTCCCTTGAGCTGATCAAAGAGGTCATCAATCCTCGGTAGCGGATACTTGTTCCTCACTGTCACCTGGTTCAGGCGACGATAGTCAACACAAAGTCGCAAGCTCCCGTCCGCCTTTTTGGCGAACAATATCGGGGAAGCCCAGGGTGAAACACTGGGTCGGATGAACCCCTTGCCATGCAAGTCCTCCAACTGTACTCGTAGCTCTCGAAGCTCGGCGGGGGCCATCCGATATGCTGGAGTGGATATCGGGGCTGTCCCGGGGTACAAGTCAATATAAAAGTCTACCTCTCTGCGAGGAGGTAGCCCTGGAACGTCGTCGGGAAAAACGTCCGCAAACTGATCCACCACTGCAGGAAAACCAGGACTCCGCACGTCAACTGCTCCAAGGATAAGGCTAGCCAACTGATGAGTGATGGGCTGTCCTCTCCTCCGCGGAAGTCCATCCTGTGCTGCTAAGGCTCCCTTCTCGCCGGTGAAGGTGAACCTGCTCCCGTCGGTGCATACACATCGCACCTTGCGCCTAAAACAGTCAATCTGTGCATGGACCGTAGATAGCCAATCCATGCCCAAGATGACGTCGTAAGGCCTCGACGCTGCTACAAGAAGATCCCAGCCGAAGCTCTCGCCTCCTAGAGTAAGCTCACACTGCCGGCACCAGTGCGTAATCGTCGATTCTGCTCCCGTAGGAGTCTCTAGCCGTAAGGATCGAGCCAACGGCTCTGTCGGAATCTCCGAGCTCCGAACAAGGGCAGCGGTTATGAAAGAATGACTCGCTCCTGTGTCTATGAGAACTGCAGCAAGGGTGGAATAGACACAGATAGTACCTCGAATCATCTCGGGTGCGCCGTGGTCGTAGGCCTCTGCTGCCTGGAGCTGTGCCTGTCGCTGCCCGCCAGCTCCCTGTGGTCGGGGTGGACCTCCTGGTGGGGGTGGTGGTAGAGCCTCAAAACGTCGGCCACCACCAGCTACTCGTCCAGCTCATCTGCCTCGTCCGCCTCCTCCCTGCGGACCGCCACGGTCGACCCTCTGCCTCTGCCTCGGTGGTCCCTCAACCGTCTGCTGCTCCTCGGCACGGCGGGTCGGGCAGTCACGAGCCATGTGGCCCTGCCCGCCGCACGAGTAGCACTGTCTGCCTCTCGGAAGACTGGCTCCGCGCTGTGTGCCCTGCACTGCTGAGCCAGTGCCCTGAGGTCGTCTGCCCGAAGGTCTGGTCTGTCTAGACCCCTGAGTCATCCGTCGACTGCCTGCTGCGGATGACTCTGCCACGTGCCGCCCTGCGGTGGGTCTCTGTGCTGGTGTAGACTCAGCAAGGAAGCTCTCGATCAGAAGGGCCCGCTCCAGTACTCCTGTCTGAGTCGGTATGCTGAGGGAGATCAGCGATGCCCTGATCTCGTGTCTCAAACCCTGCTCGAAGGTCCGGGCCCGGAAGAATGGGTCCCGTACCATGTCGGTCGAGTAGCGCGAGAGATCGGTAAATCTCGTCGAGTACTGAGCGACCGTCATGCTGCCCTGCCGCAGCTGTAGAAGCTCCTGGATACGCACCGCACGAAGGGTGGCTGGGACGAACTCCGAGCGGAAGAGGCTCTCAAAGTCCGTCCAAAGTAGGGATGCCTCATCGTGCACCTGGAGCATCAGGCTCCACCATCGTCCTGCTGCTGCGTGTAGTAGGCTCGCAGCGAGGATCACCATGAGGTCTGCTGGTGTCCTCACTAGCCTAAACACTCGAACCACTGCCTCCAGCCAGTCCTCTGCTGCCTGGGGATCCGTATCCCCGTGAAACCTGGGCGGTCGCTATCGCTGAAACTCATGCAGTGCGCTGAGGCGACGTGCATCGTCAGCGGCTGCTGCTGGAAGCATCGGGGAATCGGCGGGTAAAGCTACCGCCGGTGCCACTACTGGAAAAGGGCCATGCACCGAGGCCTCGTCGCTCGGTGGGCTGTCGTCTCGCTCGACTCTCGGAACCCTAGCTGGCTGCCGTCGTGGGGCCATCCTGAAAAGGAAACAGGTGCGCCACGGTTAGAACAGTATACCTGGTGAGCTGATATAAGTAATCACAAAGAAAACTTTGAAACACACACGCAATCAATGTTTTCGTGCATTAAGTCGGAAATCAGAAGTCAGGGTCCTGGTGTACGGATACGTCGGCCGCCGCACCAACACTGGACTCCCTGGACTGATAACCACACTCAATACGCTAAACATTATTGCTTCACATAGAAAAGATCAGAGTTCACGGTAGAACCGAACTCCTCTGATACCAATTTGTCACGACCCGCCCTCGGGGTCTGAGCCGTGACTACCCCAAGCCCGCCTTCCATAGGCCAGGGGCTGGCGACTAGCACCAAGGCGTAAATCCCGGTAAAAAGGGAAGGCATTGCCTTTCATAAGTAAACACACACCACAGAGTAAACAAGCGGAAAGTAAACACTAAGCAAGCAGAGTACGACTGAAAGTGCGAAAAGGTAAATGGGCCAGAATACAAACCCAAACTGAAAGTAAAGTACAACTCGAAAAGGGAAAAACAGCAACTGTAAAGTAAAAGCCGCTACTCCGAGCTGTCCACCGGAAATCCCACCTGAAGGGTGGGTACAGATAGCTCCTCTGCTCCACGGGTCCCGCCGTCCGCTCCGTGCACGTCCTGCCCAGTGGTCCACCTCCGGGTACCGTCCCGCTCTACAAGCCTCAGCTAAGTCAACGATGTCCGTCGTCTGCAACCAACACAACGTAGTGCGGGCGAAGCCCGTGCAGGGGTGAGTATAAGCTACTCAATAGGGACCCCGAGACCCCTGAAGGTCTCTCAAATCCACAAAGGATAAACCACGAAGAAATGTACAAACACGAAGTAACAACCGACACTGCTTAGGTATATGCCCATACATATACCTAAGTCATCAATTAAAAATACGCTCCAACCTCCGAGCCCAAGTACAACTCAGTCCACGCAGGAAAGTATACGTATTCCACATAGGAAAGCAAAACATAATCCACACAGGATTGCACAACACAATCCACACAGGAAAGCAACAGGATTCAGCTCACACAGGTATACTTCTTCAGAGGACGATAAAGATGATCACTGATCCATCTAAGTCGTCGGACCCACGAAGGATCGATAGGTAACTAACCCCCGCAGAAGACCCACACAGGATCGGGCTCACACAGAACCTGTAGGCGCTGGCTCACACAGAACCGCTGAGCGCAAGGACCCACACAGGATCGGTCCCACACAGGACCTGTAGCACTGATCCACGTAGGATCGCTGAGTGTTGTAGTCGTCGTCGTCGAATCCACACAGGATCTCTGTACTGTCGTCGTCGAATCCACACAGGATCTTTGTACTGTCGTCGTCGCAGTCACAGTAGCAGTCGTAGCAGTAGAACAGTCGCAGCCAGCACTAGGGTTCCCGCACATAGCAAGCTCGTTCGGAGGGTCCGCTCCACGAGCCGAGAGGCTGATACATCAACTGTCACGAAGACCAGAGTTGATGTATCCAAAAGTTCCGTATCGTCAACAGGAACTCAACGCAACAGACGGCGCGTCGATCGGACGCCCGCTCTGAGAGTTATTGGCATTTTCGTCTCCGGGGCCCGGTTGGTTTTTAAGGCAAAACCAACCCGACCGTACTCCACCTGCGTCCAAACCTCGGGCGGAGTATGCCAAAAGATCCGTCTCACTAAGAGGAACACAACGCGACTGACGGCGCGTCAATCGGACGTTCGTAGCTTAAGATATGAGTGTTTCCGCTCCGAAGGCCCGGTTGGTTTCGTGAACGAACCAACCCGGCCGAACTCAAAGTAAACCGAAACCTTGAGTGCGATATACCGAAACGACCGTCTCGATCCAAGGATCGCATTTCCGCAGACGGTTCGTCATTCGGAGGTCCGAGGCTCAAGTTATGGGCCAGAAACCAATTCTGGTTCGAAACGGGGGGGTCCGGGTCCGGGCCGACCCGGCCCGACCCCCCCCCCCCCTGGGGCGGCGCGGAGGCGCAGCGGCGCGGGGAGCCGCGGCGGCCTGGCGCAGCGGCGCGGGGAGCCGCGGTGGCCTGGCGCCGCGAGGAGGCTGCGCACGCGGGGGGCTAAGCCCCCGCTTTTCATCTGGCGGCGCGGCATAGTCGTGCCGTTTTTTAAAAAAAACGCCCCCCGCCACGTGGGGGGGCTTGCTGGAACGGAACCGGGGGCCCGGCTGCCCCCCCCCCCTCCTTCAAAAAAAACCGCCCCCCTCTTAAAGAGGGGGGTTTTTATTAGGTGGCCGGGGGATTAATTTCCCCCGGTTTTAAAGCCTTCCGGCCGGCCAGCTGGCCGGCCGGTTTTCTCAAACGGGACCGGAAATTCCGGTCCCCCTTCGGCTTCCGACGCCGGCGGCCCGGCCGCCGGTCTTCTCTTCCGCCGCGGCCCTGAACCGGCCGCGGTCTCCTCGTCCCGCCGCGGCCCGGAACCGGCCGCGGCGTTCGTCATCCGGCGCGGTGCGACGGCACCGCGCCCCTTCACCGTGCTTTGATTCTTTTCAACGCGGCGCGACGGCATCGCGTTCTTGAAGTTTCTACCCCGGCGTGGCGCGACGGCGCCGCGTAAAAATAAACGTACGGTAATCCGCGTGGTGCGACGGCACCACGCCACTTTGCTTCCACCGCAAGAATTAAACAAGAACGATGGAGGGGGGGTTCGGCCGTGTTCGTGCGGTCCGGCCCCCCTCGCGTTAACTATAACACATAAATAAATTATTTCAAAGCCTCACGTAGACATGCGATCCACGAGCAAGAAATGGAATAATTAAAGAATTAAACAACAACCCCTACCTTGATATAAGGTTCGAATATTGAGAACGTTCCGCGGAAGACGACGTCGCGGAGGTCGGGCGTCGCGGTCGTCGTTCGTCAAATCCGTTGACGAAGAGTTATTCCCGAAGAGATACGTCCTTGGCGAATCTTCGTATGCCGACGAAGAAGGTCCGAGGAGGGTGCGGCGTTCCCTCTTGTTGACACCGAGGACGAAGAAGAGAGGCGTCGTTCTTCGTTGGAGTTTGGGCGTTCTTCGTTCTTCGTCAGAGCTTGAAGATGAAGAAGAAGCTCTCCAAAAGCTCTCAAGGAGACAAACAAACAACCCATAATAAAATAAGATAACATCTTATTTTATTATTACAAAACACACAAGAATTTCAAAAGTTGAAATTCAAAAAGGCTTAACTCCCAAAATTAATTAAGTAACTTAAGTCAATTAATTAGGGGTTAAGTATGTTGAGAGAATTTGAAAAGATTAGGGGTTCGTGTGGGCCCCACCACACTTAATCCTCCCAAGGGAGGTTAAGTGGGTGTGGGTCCCACTTCCAACCTCCTTTGATAGGTTTTAACTAGTTATAATAAAATTGTTCTTCACAATTTTATTTAACTCAAACTAAAAAACCCCAAAACTTAACTTTCAACCCGCAACAAACGCAACTCCCGAAAAGGTCTCTTTAAGCGAATATCGGCGCTGCGAGTTCATCGGTGCCCTCGGATTTCAATTCCAAGCACCGGATCAAAAGTTAGGAATTTCCGCTCGTTCGTTCACTGAACGTACCCGAGCCAAACTTCGGAAAATAATTCCGGGCACTCCGGGCCTCGGAATCAGGTGCCGTCTGAAACCGCGCTCTTGTAAAATTCTAAAGAAAATTAAGAAAAAATTTCCCTTGAATTTTACGGGTCTTTACATGGACGGCTCAAGGCTGCGGCTTTACTTTCAATTGTTGTTTTCCCTTTCCAGTTGTACTTTACTTTCAGTTTGGGTTTGTATGATGGTCCACTTACTTTTCAGCACTTACTATTGTACCCAGTTTTTACATAGTGTTTACTTCTTCTTGGTTGCTCTGTGGTGTTTGTTTACTTTACAAAGGTAATGCCTTCCCTTTTTACTGGGAATTATGCCTTGGTTCTAGTCGCCAGCCCCTGGCCTATGGAAGGCGTGCTTGGGGTAGTCATGGCACGGGCCCCGAGGACGGGTCGTGATAAATTTCTATCAGAGGATTTCGGTTCTACCACAGAACCTTGGACTCTGATCTTTCTTCTATGTGATGCAACAGTGTTAAGAGTATTGGGTGTGGTTATCAGTCCAGGAATTCCAGTGTTGGTGCGGCGGCCGACGTATCCGTACACCAGGATCCTGACTTATGATTTCCGACTTAATACACAAAAATATTGATTGCATGTGTGTTTCAAGTTTTCTTTGTGATTACTTTATGTTATCTCACCAGGTATACTATTTGATTGTGGCGCACCTGTTTCTTTTCAGGATGGCCCCACGACGGCAGCCAGCTAGGGTTCCGGGAGTTGTGTGTGACGACAGTCCACCGAGTGATGAGGCCTCGGTACGAGGCCCTTTGACAGCAGAGGCACCGGCGGTACCGCTACCTGCCGAGCCACCGATGCTACCAGCCCCAACCGCTGACGATGCACGTCGCCTTAGTGCACTACACGAGTTTCAGCGTCAGCGACCGCCCAGGTTCCACGGGGAGACGGACCCTTAGGCAGCTGAGGAGTGGCTGGAGGCAGTTGTACGGGTTTTCAGGTTAGTGAGGACATCAGCAGACCTCCTGGTGATCCTCGCAGCGAGCCTACTGTATGCGGCAACAGGAAGATGGTGGAGCTTGATGCTTCAGGTGCACGATGAGGCATCTATCCTTTGGACGGAATTTTAGAGCCTCTTCTGCTCGGAGTTCGTCCCAGCCACCCTCTGTGCGGTGCGCATCTAGGAGCTTCTACAACTGCGGCAGGGCAGCTTGTTGGTCGCCCAGTACTTGGCGAGATTTACCGATCTCTCACGCTACTCGACAGACATGGTACAGGACCCATTCTTTCGGGCCCGGACCTTTGATTAGGGATTGAGGCATTAGATCAGGTCATTGCTAATCTCCCTCAGCATTCCGACACATGCAGGGGTACTGGAGCAAGCCCTTATGATCGAGAGCTTCCCTGTTGAGCCTGCATCAGCAGTGAGACCTACCGCAGGGTGGCACGTAGCAGAGTCTTCTGCAGCAGGCAGTCGACGGATGACTCATGGGTCCAGGCAGACCATACCCTCAGGCAGACGACCTCAGGACACTGGCTCAGTAGTGCGGGGCACACAGCGCGGAGCCAGTCATTCGAGAGGCAGACTGTGCTACGCATGCAGTGGGTAGGGCCACATGGCTCGTGACTACCCGACCCGCCATGTCGAGGAGCAGCTGGCGGTTGAGGGGCCACCCAGGCAGAGGAAGAGGGTTGACTGTGGTGGTCCGTAGGGAGCAGGCAGACGAGGCAGAGGAGCTGGCTGAGTAGCAGGTGGTGGGAGACGCTTTGAGGCTCTACCACCACCACCACCAGAAGGTCCACCCCGACCACAGGGAGCTGGCGGGCAGAGACAGGCACAGCTTCAGGCAGCGGAGGCCTACGACCACGGCGCGCCCGAGATGATTCGAGGTACTATCTGTGTCTATTCCACCCTTGCTGCAGTTCTTATAAACATAGGAGCGAGTCACTCTTTCATAGTCGCTGCCCTTTTTCAGAGCTCAGAGATTCCGACGGAGTCGTTAGCTCGATCCTTATGGCTAGAGACTCCTACAGGGGCAGACTCGACGATTACGCACTGGTGTCGGCAGTGTGAGCTTACTCTATGAGGTGAGAGCTTCGGCTAAGATCTTCTTGTAGCGGCGTCGAGGACTTACGACGTCATCTTGGGAATGGATTGGTTATCTACAGTCCATGCTCAGATCGACTGTATTAGGTACAAGGTGCGATGTGTACACACCGATGGAAGCAGGTTCACCTTCACCGGAGAGAAGGGAGCCTTCGCAGCACAGGATGGACCTTCACAGTGGAGAGGACAGCCCATCACTCATCAGTTGGCTAGCCTCATCCTAGGAGTAGTTGACGTGTGGAGTCCTGGTTTTCCTGCAGTGGTGGATCAGTATGAATATGTTTTCCTCGATGACGTTCCAAGACTACCTCCTTGCAGAGAGGTAGACTTTTATATTGACATCTACCCCGGGATAGCCCCGATATCAACTCCAGCATATTGGATGGCCCCTGCTGAGCTTCGAGAGCTACGGGTATAGTTTGAGGACTTGCAGGGTAAGGGCTTCATTTGAACCAGTGTTTCACCCTGGGCTTCCCCGATATTGTTCGCCAATAAGGCGGACGGGAGCTTGCGACTTTGTGTCGACTATCGTCACCTGAACCAGGTGATAGTGAAAAACAAGTATCCACTACCGAGGATTGATGACCTCTTCGATCAGCTCAAGGGAGCACGGTGGTTCTCGAAGATAGACCTCAGGTCAGGCTATCATCAGCTCAGAGTTCGGGATGAGGACGTGCAGAAGACAGCCTTCAGATGTCGATATGGCCACTATGAGTTCTTAGTTATGCCATTCAGCATAACCAATGCTCCAGCAGTGTTCATGGACCTCATGAACAGAAACTTTCATCCATACCTTGATCGATTTGTCATGGTCTTCATCGACGACATTTTGATATACTCGACGACTAAGGAGGAGCAGGCCTACCACTTACGGGTTGTACTAGACACACTCCGAGAGCACCAGCTTTATGGAAAGCTCTCAAAGTGTTAGTTCTGGATATGTGAGGTCCACTTCTTGGGACATGTCATCTTTGAGGCGGTATTTGCGGTGGATCCTGTGAAGATCGAGGTAGTGCTAGCTTGGGAGCCACCTAGGAGCGTGACTGAGGTGCGGAGTTTCTTGGGACTAGCTGGATACTATCGGAGATTTGTGCCAGACATCTCCAGATTTGCGGCACCACTCTCAACTTTAAAGAAGAAGGGGAAACCCTTTGTGTGGTCAGACAGATGTTAGTAGATCTTCCAGGAGCTGAGACAGAGATTGACCAGTGTGCCAATCTTGAGGCTTCCGGAGGATGGAGTTGGGTACGTAGTTTACTGCGATGCATCAGGGACCGGACTCGGATGTGTCCAGATGCAGGAACGGCCTGTGATCGCTTATGGATCATGTAAGTTGAGGCAACATTAGCAGAACTACAGTACCCATGACCTGGAGTTAGCAGTAGTGGTCTTCGCTCTGAAGATGTGGCGACACTATCTGATGGGCGAGCGCTTTACAGTTTATTCTGACCACCAGAGTCTCAGGTACATCTTCTCGCAGAAGGACTTGACCCTGATAGAGAGGCGATGGCTCGAGTTCCTCCAGGACTATGACTTTGAGATAGTCTATACTCCTGGGAAGGGAAACGTAGTAGCCGATGCTCTCAACAGGATGACGTGCATTCAGATACTTGGGGAGGTGACAGAGCAGCTAGCCGCTTTGCAGATAACCTTCGTGGATAGAGATGGAGTAGCCTTCCTTTAGTCACTCACAGTCACTCCTCCACTACTGCAGCGGGTCAGAGAGTCACAGCGTGGGGACACTGACTGTGAGACGCAGCATTCACAGATATCCTCAGGACAGGCACCTGATGGATTCTCCATGGGAGGAGAGCACGACGTCCTTTTCAGAGGACATACCTTGGTACCAGTTGCTTTACGATAGGAGGTGCTGAGAGATTTTCAAACTTTTACTTTGGTGGTACATCCTGGAGTGGCGAAGATGTACCAAGATCTCAGACGACAGCACTGGTGTTCGGGCATGGAGAAGACTGTGGCAGAGTTCGTTTCTTGATGCCTCACCTGACAGCAGGTGAAGGCAGAGCACCAAATACCAGCAGTCTTGGTAAATCCCTTGGAATTCTCAGAGTGGAAGTGGGACGGGATATCTATGGACTTCGTGATTGGACTTCCACACACTTCCAGAGGTCACGAATCCATTTGGGTGATTGTCGATCGACTCACCAAGTCGGCAGACTTCTTTCCCATCAGAGAACAGGGCTCAGTGGAGAGCTTGGGACATCTCTATATTTAGGAGATTATACGGCTTCATGGTGTGCAATCATATATCGTCTCTGATCGAGATGCTCTCTTTACTTCCCGACTTTGGAAGAGGTTACAGGAGGCATTCGGGACGCAGCTACATCTGAGTACCGCCTGTCACCCTCAGACAGATGGTCAGATGGAGAGGATCATTCAGACTCTCGAGGACATTCTCTGCGCATGTGTTCTCGACTTTGGTCGCAACTGGGAGGACCACCTACCCTTGGTGGAGTTCGCGTACAACAACAGATACCACTCCACCATTGGGATGGCTTCATACGAGGTGTTGTATGGCCAACCTTTCAGGTCACCTCTGTGCTGGACAAACCCTGGGGAGTCAGCACTTGCGGGAACAGAGATGGTCCAGGCCACGACGGAGAAGTTCTAGGTCATCCAGGAGCGGATGAGGACCAACTCAGAGCTGGCAGAAGTCTTATGCTGATAGGAGGCGGAGGCCACTAGAGTTCAAGGATGGCGACCATGTCTTCTTGTGGGTCTTACCTCGACGTGGTATATGAATATTTGGTCGAGGCGGAAAGTTTTCTCCACGCTTCATAGGACCATTCCAGGTCCTCAGCAGGATTGGAGAGGTGGCTTATCGCCTGGCTCTACCACCTCAGTTTCACTGAGTGCACGACGTCTTCCACGTATCTCAGCTGAGGAGATACGTGAACGACCTGATGCATATCATTGACCATGGGGAGCTAGACATTGATGATGGGGTGACTTTTGCGGAGGTCCTAGTGGAGATCGAGGATCGACAGGATCGGGTCCTACATGGTCGGTCGATTCCTCTAGTGCGTATCAGATGGCAGCACGGGAACCTCCAGGAGAGCACTTGGGAGCGGGAGACTCAGATGCATGCTCAGTACCCACATTTTTTCCCCCAGTTTTGATGTATCTTTATGAGGACATAAATCCCTGAGGTGGTAGTAATGTAAAGACCCGTAAAATTAAAGGGAAATTTTTTCTTAATTTTATTTGGGATTTTACAAGAACGCGGTTTCTGACGGCACTTGATTCCGAGGCCCGGTGTGCCCGGAATTTCTATCCGAAGTTTAGCTCGGGTACGTTCAGTGAACGAATGAGTGGGAATTCCTAACTTTTGAACCGGTGCTTGAAATCGAATTCTGAAGGCACCGATGGAACCGCAACGCCGGATTTTTCTTTGGAACACCTTTTTCGGAGTTGCGTTTTCACGGGTGAAGTTTCTAAAATTTGTGGAAGTTAAAATAAAATTTAATTGACAAATTTTATTTATCTTCCTAAGTGTTTAACCATTGGGTGGAAGTTGGGTAACCACCCAACTTCCCATGAGAGGTTATGAGGTCGGTGGGGCCCACACGAACCCCACCCCTTCATATTTTCTAACCCCCCTCAACTAACCATTAATTTTTGACAACTTATGTTAATTAATTAAGTGAGTTAAATGTGAATGTTTGAAATTCAAATTCTTAGGTTATGTTAATAAAATAAGTGTTGAAATTATTTTATTTTGTTGGGATTCTGGTTGTGGGAGCCTTTGGGAGAAAAATAGAGGTCTTGAGGATTCTTCGTTCTTCGATGAAGAACGCACCGCCGTCGACGAAGAACGCCGACCTCCGACAGCGGACGACGGCGAGAGACACCTTCCTCGGAGATCACCTAAATCCAGCGACGTTCCTTCCGTGATTCTTTCTTCCGTGAAAATCCCCTTCTTCCGTAATGTTTAATTCTGTGACGAACTCTCGTTCGACGACAATGTTGAGGTAGGGGTTTATGTGTTTTTATTTGTGAAATCTTCCATCATCTATCCTCGTTCATTTGGACCGCTTGATATCGTTTAACGGGAGGGGGCCGGACCGCACAAACACAGCTGACCCTCCTCCCTTATTATTATTTGTTATTGCGGTTCAAAGGAAAGTGACGTTGTGTCGTCCCACCACGCGGGAATGATCGGCAAGGATGTGCGGCGCCGTCGCACTGCGCATTTGAAATTTGAACCAAGCCGCGGCGCCGTCACACCGCGCCGGAAAAACACGAAGATGCCGCCGCTGGAGCGGGGCCGCGGCAGAGGGGCACGGCACCATCGCACCATGCCAGATGGACCGAGGTTGCGGCTTAAGCAGCGGCGGAGTAGGGGAACCGACGGCCGGAATCGGGCCGCCGGTGTCGGAGCAGGGGGAACCGGCCTTACCAGTCCTGTGGCGGCAAAAGTCGGCGGGCCGGACAGGGAGGAGCCGGGGGTTCAAAACCCCCGGCTGGCCAGACGTGGGAAGCCCCATTATGGGGCCGCGGTTACTACAAGTGGGGGGCATCGCCCCCCCCCCCCCCCCCCCCGGATACCGAACAGCTCGGTTGTTCAGCCGAGCCACCGGGCCAGCACGCCGGACCGCCAGCGTGCCGGGCCGCTGATCCGGGCCGCGCCCAAATGGGCAGGACCTGGACCCGGTTCGGGCCGACCCTGGGGGTATCGGGCCGGGACGGACCGGGCCCGAACCCCCTAATACCGAACCTCTTTCGGTCTGTTGCCCATAACTTGAGCTGTGGGCCTCCGATCAACGCACTGTCAACTGCGATTCTATCCTTGGATCGAGACGTTCATTTTGGTATATTACACTCAAGGTTTCGGAGAACTTTGTGTTTAGCCGGGTTGGTTTGTACACGAAACCAACCAGGCCCTCAGAGCGGAAACGCTTATAACTTGAGTTCTGGACGTCCGATTGACGTGTCGTCGACTTTTTTGGATTCCTCTAAGTGATACAGACCTTTTGGTTTACTCCGATCGAGGTTTGGACGCAGTTGGAGTACGGTCGGGTTGGTTTTGACTTAAAAACCAACTGGGCCCCTGGGACGAAAAAGCGAATAACTCTCAGACTGGGCGTCTAATTGACGTGCCATCTGTGACGTAGAGTTCCTGTTGACGATACGGAACTTTTGGATACATCAACTCCGAACTATGTGTCAGTTGACGTATCATCCATTCGGCCTATGGAGTGGACCCTCCCGAATGAGTTTGCTGTGTGCGGGAACCCTAGACCTGGCTGCGACTGCGACGACGATGACGACTGTACATAAATCCTCTATGGATTCGACGGAGATGACTACAGCACTCAGGGATCCTACATGGATCAGTGCTACCGATCCTGTGTGGGTCTGATCCTGTGTGGGTCAGCGCTCAGCGGTCCTGTGTGGGCCAGCGCCTACAGATCCTTTGTGGGTCTGATCCTTTGTGGGTCATTGCGGGGGTCAGTTACCTATCGATCCTTTGTGGGTCATT
This sequence comes from Viscum album, assembly GCA_963277665.1. Lineage (NCBI taxonomy): Eukaryota > Viridiplantae > Streptophyta > Magnoliopsida > Santalales > Viscaceae > Viscum > Viscum album. Next base: position 2,028,600,886 of record OY728127.1, read on the forward strand.
GCGGGGGTTAGTTACCTATCAATCCTGTATGGGTCCGATGGCTTAGATGAATCAGTGGAAATATCTGATCATCTCTGTCTTCTTACGAAGAAGTATAACTGTGTGAGATGAATCTTGAATTTCAATCCTTATCTTCGATAAGATTGACTTGATATCCTGTGTGGATTACGTTATGCTTTCCTGTGTGGAATGGGTTGTGTTTTCCTGTGTGGACTGGGTTTTACTTGGGCTCGGATGTTGGAGCCAAATGAGAATTGATGACTTAGGTATATGTATGGGAATATACCTAAGAAGTGCCAGATGTTACTTCGTGTTTGTATCTTTCCTTTGTGGATTATCCTTTGTGGATTCAGGGAGACCTTCAGGGGTCTCGGGGTCCCTACTGAGTAGCTTATACTCACCCCTGCACGGGATATGCCCGCATTACGTTGTGTTGGTTGCAGACGACGAACAGCGCTGATCGTGGTTGAGGCACGAGGATCAGGTCCGTACCCGGAGGTGGATCACTGGGCGGGGCGTACTCAGAGCAGACGGCGGGACCCGAGGAGCTGTGGAAGCTATCTGTACCCACCCTTCAGGTGGAACTTCCAGTGGATGGCTCGAGGCTGTGGCTTTACTTTCAGTTGTTGTTTTCCCTTTCAAGTTTTACTTTACTTTCAGTTTAGGTTTGTATTCTGGCCCACTTACTTTTCCGCACTTACTATTGGACCCAGTTTTTACTTATTGTTTACTTTTTCTTTCTTGCTTTGTGGTGTTTGTTTACTTTACAAATGTAATGCCTTCCCTTTTTACAGGGAATTACGCCTTGGTGCTAGTCGCCAGCCCCTGGCCTATGGAAGGCGGGCTTGGGGTAGTCATGGCATGGGCCCCGAGGACGGGTCGTGACAATAATTAATATTATGTAATAAGTGTGTCATAGTTTTTGTTCATAATGAAGAGTAAAAACATTCATAATTGGTCACCATGATAAAAGGGTAAATCGGGTTAACCGATGTTAAAACTAAGTGATAAAGAAACAATTTTTTAGATTAATTCCTATTTGATAAATTTATTTTTAAACTTATCATATTATTATTGTGATTTTATTTTTTATGGAACAATTTTCCATGAAAATGAATTAATAATATTTTAATCCTTTAAAAATTCAAGGTGTATCCCTCCCCCGCTTATAAAATGACACCCCTCCTCTATCATCTTTACACCACTTTGAGAAACCTAGATCAAAAAAACCCTAATCAATTCACTTAAAATTTACCTATAAATTAATTCTATGTACTTTTCATCTTAAAATATCATTCCAAGATCCTTAATAAGGGATTTAAAGGAGGTCTATCGAAGAATAGGTAAGAGTTTTAACTAACTCTTTCAAATTTGTTTCTTCTTATAATTCCTATAAATTTTTTGTAACCATCATAAAAAAATTGAAAAAATATCATAAATATACTTATATGTTATTATGATTATGGTAAAACCATTCTCCACCTATTTTTCATCCTACAGAAAGAGAAAACATCCTTTGTGGGAACATATGTCTTACTATCTCCATAGAGCGGTGTAATTCATTTTTTCATCGCCATTTTACCTGTATGGATAAAAATATGAAACTAATGAATATATATGATATTTATGAAATAATTATTGTCCTATAAAGATAATATATCATTTATCTTTTTACCCTTCCACTCATTAAAAATTGATAATGTCATTCGTGCATACATGTGGACTACCACCTCTATAAAGCGAAGTGATTTAATTTTAATGACTGCCATTCATAAATTATTCTAAATATGATTATAATGAATATATATATGATATTTATACCATTATTTTTTTTTTGGATTGTTAATGTTCAGGTTTACTTTGGAAAAATTATATGATCTTATATCTTAAACCCCATATATTCTCTTCTCCTATAGTAATGTTTGTATTTTACATGTTTATTTTACATTTCTTCACTTGTTCGATCAGGAAGAAATAATTAAGTTTCATGTAAGGAAGTTTATTTTAAAAATATTATTTTGAAGATTAATTTCAAACTATTTTTATTGCATGTCTAAATTTTCTTTAAAAAAATCAAGATTGTTTTTTCTATACTCCAAATATTTATTTAAGTCACAGTTACTTATGTTTTTCTTTCTAAAAAAATGTTTAAAAGTAATATTCTTATCATTTTCTAAATTATTTACTTTTTAAAAAGAGTGGATAGAATCTTTGTTTTAACATACAGAAAATGAAGGAATTTTCCCATCATCATTACCGCTCTATTCTTTGAAGCCTCTTTTACAAGTTTCAATGGTTATTTTCAAAGAAATTTTTTCCCCTAATATTCTGGAATTTTTTAGATTTTAAATAATTGATTTCAAAATATAAAGGTTATTTTACACATGAAATGTTATGGTGATCTTCTAAATGTATTTTAATCTATGAAAATACCCTTTGATGTTATTGGGGATACGATCTAATGATACCATCTTTATTGTTTCTTTGGATTGTTTATGATGATGAAATATTGATGTTCCATATTATTGATTCAATGTGGATAATTATTGAATTAAAAGGAATTTTGATAATGAATTGTATTGATCATTAAAAATATATGGAATTCATAGGACATGAAGGTGATGGGTGGGTCCCGATTATTTTTATCCCCTTGATGCATTGAAATGTATCATGAGATAAAATAGTAAGCATTCCATATTAGATGGTATTTGGTTTACACCTACCCATTTATTAAGAACGATGTCTTGGTTGAGAGGTCATGATGTAAAGATTCATGATATCATGGTTGAGAGGATTTTATCATGAATTTATAAAATTATTCATTTCCTTTATTAAGAATTTATTTTTCATTATCCATGTTTTTTCTATGATGATATTATCCATGGATTCTCATTGAACTAGATTTTTTGATTGAATGGAATGTGTTTTGATTATCCATTATACTATGTTTGTTATTCATTATTTATTCATCATAGATTATAATGGAAATAAACCTTACTAAGCATCTAATATTTCCCTTTATTTTCCCTCTTTTCCCTATGATATAAAGATGGTTATTATGAACTATATCAATGATAAAACAATGTTTCTTAATCTATTATTTTATTTTTCCAATATAATATGAGAATCATGTATTTATCTAGTTTTCCAATACAAATCAAATGATCGATCCTATGTGGTAAGATCCCTTGTATCTTATACCAATATAATAAAGTAAACATCGGCTTTGTGTTACTAGAGTCACGTTGTTACATTATTCACTACAGTAAAGGATCAAATAAGGTAAAAAGGTTTAAATAAGGGGTAAAGTCCCTGAATATAAAAAAAAATATCTCTAAATGTATGGATGAGAGATTTATCAACCTTCCTTTATCATACCTCCATTATTTTTTAAATTTATCTCACTTACCATTTTAAAATAATAGTCTTATACATTAAAAAATGGGTATTTTCATAAATAGGACACAAGCACACCTATAAAAGGACACCTCCTCTACCCCCATTAAATCAAAAAATTACTGAATTTTTATCTTGAATCCCTACCCAAATTATCTTTTTAATAGTTCTACCCTACATTTGGTAACCCCTATTCACAAGAATAAGTCACAAATCCATCATTTCCAAGAGTTCCTCTATGCGGAGATTCAAGTCTTCAACTTAAGTATTCTCTTATCCTTAATCGTTCTTCTATATGTTATTATCCACCTATTTTTTATTATAATTTATAAATTAAAAATGTTTTTGAAACCATTAATTTTTTGTAAAATTGATATTATTATTATAAAATAGCATGTTTTTACTTATTCAATTGTTATAATGTGTACTTGTTTTGGTCGGTTTTACCATCTATATGAATGATCATATATCCTTTACATATTGAATGGATAATAAAAATTATATACTACTAATATTATATAATAATGATTAATTTAATATGTTTTCATATTACTGTAATGATAATAAATAAAAGTATATTCATTAATAAAATTAGTACTTTTTATTAAATCAATATTCACAAAGAAATGGATTTTTAATCATTATATGAGAATTGTCATCATAATTTCCATGACATGAATGAAGGAATCCAAAAATATATCAAAAACCATATAATAAATTTATATTGACATTTCATAGGTGATGAAGCTGGGATTAAGGGAAAAAGTCCACTACTACAAATAGGGCTTTTAAAAGTGTTAAAACCCACCTTTAACAGCACTAGAAAAGTGTTGTTAATCACGGTGAAGATAAAGGGGGTCCCCTTTAACAGCATTAAAAAAGCACGGATAAAGGCTGCTCTTTAACAGCGCAATTTTGAGAAATGATAAAGTCCCAATTTAAAAGCACTTAATTAGGGCTGATAAATTCCATGTTGCCTAGGAAAACCCAGCATCTTCACAACCCCTACACACCTGAGACAACACTTGCACACACAGCACAAAACAGAACCTTCACACAAAATAGTTTCACAAAACAACACCTACACACAAACAAAGAATAGAATAACAAAATAGTATGCACAAGAGTTTTTTAAACAATTATATATACATTTACTTGAAATCATTAATACAAAAAAACACATTGTTATATACATCTCAAGAAATGTTTTATATGGTTAAAATTACAATTATTCAACAAACTATTAAAACATTATTATTTCATCCATTTTACATTTGTGATACCCTCTCAAAAATTGTTGTCCATGGTATTAGTTGTTGTACCAAGCATCTAAACTCAGGAAAAAAATTCCACCTATATAAAAAACAAATATTTTGTTAGTAATACAATAATGAAATATATTAAACATTAATATGAAATAATACATTAATAAAATGTCAATTTTTAATAAGAAATTCATATTTGGGTAGGTAGGGGTCCATAAGACTAGATGATACATGATGCATGTCCTTGATATAGGTAGGTAAGTGGCCATGATAAGCTACTAGAGTAATGAAATGGAAAAAGTCCAAAAAGTACAACAATTAATGATTTTGAGAGGTTTCTTAGTGTATGGACTTGCCCACTTTATCTTATTAGTCCTCTTTGGGGAAGGAACTTCAAAAGATAACTTGAGGTTCCAAAGGTGGTGTTGATGGAGGCACAAATGGTGTTTACACCAATGTGGGCCCCCATCCAACCCCACCACAGTTGGAAGGGGATGAACATTCTGAATGGGGAATACCCCTACAGATGTGGTGAAGTTGGAAATATAACTTAGCCAATATGGGAACAAACAAGATGATAATTGTACCACCTGCAATCACCTCTACCATCATTAAGGTGGAGACCATACCTCCACCTTTTTTCTACATTGTGAATAACTACCCACTTAGGTACATTTCTAAGAAGCTTACAATATAAAGAAGGTGATGTTCTTGGGAGGTGAATGGCCATCCCTAGTCATTGAATTGACACTCTTAAACTATTTTAAAGTGATAACCCTCTTCCCCATAGGATTATCATTATGGCCAATCATTGGGATTCTAATTTATACTGATAATGATCTCTCACACTAGAAAGAATAAAAAGACTATGTTCAATATAAATTTCATTATAGGCAACAATAATTTCAGAAGGGACAGAGAACAGGAGATGAAGGTACAATCGGGAGTCCTTTTTCCCCAATGGGGTTCTTTACCAAGCCCTGTCTGAATAATAAAAAGAGAAATCCTAATGCCACAACCTATGTGACCCCACCATTATATAACCAATTCATATTACCTCCTCTAACTACCTCCTTCTACTGCATTTCCACTTGTACCCTTTGGTACTACTCCAACTAACTGCTCCACCTCAGCATCACGTGGGCACCCCACTTCCTCCACACCTGATACTTTGGTTTTTCCTCATCTAGAATAAACTATCCAGTTAGTGGGGTTCGCTCAGAGTCAGGAGATAACCGTAAATGGTATGGTTCCAGCTAGAAGTAAAAAAACATGGTCATGATTTCCCAATTAATATCTATGTCACCCAAGGTATGTATCTAATCAATGCCAATGATGAGATCTAGGTTTCCAGTGTCCAGTACATGAACACTAAGAAGGGAGGTGAAGGAATGTAACACCTGAGATTTTTATGAGTAATATTTTGTTTTTTTATATATCATCAAAGGAATCTTTCACTACATACTAGCTTGGCTTACTTTACACGCAATCGCGACCTTCCTCGATAGCTTGCGTCGTACGCAATACCGAGTTTCACTAAACAACGATATGCTATTAAAATATTATTAAAACTAGCCGTTATGAATAGTAATAACCACTTTTTGAAATTTTATAAATTTTATTTTTTAAAATGGACTTCATTTTTGGATTCGGAATACCGAAATTAGCCTAGGTTGAAATTTTGGTATTTTTCTGAAAACTTTCAATTTTTGATGAATAGTGAAACCACTAAGTGGTAGGTTAAAAACTGAATTTTGCATAAAACTTAATTTTACCGCTTCTGTGAATGGAATTTCGAAAATCCGACAGACACGGTTGATATCAGTAAGTAAAATGGGGTTCAATGAGATAAAAATAATTTTTTGGTGAATAGTAACTTTTTACTTTTTTTACCGCGGTTAATAGTAAATAGGGTAACTAAGGGTAAATATGATATTACTATTACCCTAACACATGTCCTAATTCTATTAGATAAGTGTAATTAGACCAAAAACAACCTTATGAATAAAATATGACCATTTAGGCCCACTTGGGTTAGATTAGGACATTTATTATTAATTTATTTAAAGAAGGGTTAAAATAGTTAAAATCAAAGTTTAATAAGTAAATCATTTTTAATATGGGGTTATACATAAGATAAATTCGACTATAAATATTCATTAGAAATATAAAAAGATTTCCTACATAATGGTATTTTATTTATAATTTTTAGACATTAAATAATTTAATTTATGTATGACACAATTATGATGCAGTAATTATCTTATTTATGAAATATCGATATAATTGATGTTATAAACACCAAAATAAATGTAATTTGAGACTTTTTATGAATTACACAAATTTTCTAGGTTACTATGATATATTAGTGTTGATTTAATCAACTTGGTTTGAACATATAATTCTGTTATGACTTTCACAAAAATCATATATCAAATAGTGTCAAAATTGACACAAAATAGTTTTTAAATCAAATATTATATTATTAATTGTTATTTTATTCCTAAAAATCTAAGGTTCGGCCAAATGACATAGATAAGGATATATATATTAATAATAAACAATTTGGGGTTCGTTTGGCATGTTATAGTAAGTGTATTAACCATATAGTGAAAGAAAACAAAAAGACATGGTAAAAGTTAAATTATTTAACTTAGAGTTAAATCTAATTGATAAGGTTAAAATAATACCCTAAACTTGTCTAAATCCTATTGGTTGATAGGATTTCGACCCTTCCCCACTTTAGCTTCGAAATAAGACCCTTTGGAACCATTATAAACCGATTTTGACTTTAATATAAAATAATATTTTGAGATATTCCTAAGGTGCCCCTCTCCTCCCTTATAAAAGGGCACCTCCTCCCCCTCCTCCTCACACCAATTTGAGCACTCAAGCTCGGCCAACCCCTGCCATTTTCTCCTCTCAACTTCCCTAGAATAATCCTAGAGGTCCTGGTCTTCTTCAAAGACCAATCGTAGTTCCCTAAGTGGAGGATTCAAAGAGGCGTTCCAAAGAAGAGGTAATATCCGTTACCGATCTTTTCAATTTCTTTCTTCTTCAATTTCTTCTCCTTTAGTTGTTTCATGATAAAGTAATAACATCAGTATTACTTACATACTGATATATTATTATAAATATGAAACAACCCTAATTCACCTTCTATCCATCCTACGGAAAAATGAAATCACTGCGCGTGCGTACGTACGGAATACCGTCTCCACGCCGTGGTGTAATCTATTTTCCACCATCACTTTACAAGGATGGGTATAATGCTGTAATGAGTAACTATTTATGATTATTATAAAGTAATATTGATACTGAAATAATATATATATATATACTCCAATACAATTCCACGATCATAGGAACGATATCATCACTCGTGCGTACGTACGGAATACCGTCTCCACGATGTGAAGCGACTCGTTCTACATGATCATCATTACATAATAATTATATAAATGAATTGAATGAATAAATATGATATATGTTACACTAATACAATTCTGGATATAAGGTATCTATAACCTTAAAAGAATAATAAGAATTTATTCGGCAAAACACGCATAAGAACAAAAGGCAATAAAGACCCGAGTAACAAGTAACAATGAAATATTACTAACAAGAAGCTAAGAATATGACCATATATGATATCATATAAATATGAATGATTCTGGAATAAGTCAATAACATTATTTAAACCATTATACAGGAGCTTCGGACACGTACAAAGCAAATCGGACCTAAGGTAAGGGAAAATACCACAATCTCATTTTTATCCGAGATTGTTTATTCGTAAGTATTTACTGTGGTGTATTTTATCATCCACATCCATGTTACCTCAATATGTAATATTGTTTCCATCCACTTACAATAGTTTAAATCCAATTTTACCCTTCGGTGAGTTTTTATTAAAGAATATGAAAGGAATCTTTTGTCGTTTTTTTCGTACGAGGTACTTTTTGACTTTTCCGACAAAAGTACGAGAAGAATGATTTTTTTAACTTATACGGCATGTATGGATTTTTAAAACATTATTTCCAAGAAGATTCCTTTACAAGTTTTCAAGTTTATTTTTAATCAACTTCTTTTATTTTAAAGTCGTATGACATGTTATGAAAGGAAAAATGTTTTTTGAAGAAGAAAGGATATTTTCCTCAAGAATGGAGTTCAAGTGTTTTATCAAAATTATTTTCCATCTAGGATAATAAAGGGTTATGTTTTTATCCCAATTATTACATTGATTTGATCATGTTGTGATTGAATTATTTTTATGAATTCCTTTATCTTGTATGAATTGTTTTATGATGTCATAATGTTTAAGATTCCAATTTGTATTACATGGGTTATGCAATGATGTATGATTTATGATTATGTGGCACACATAAGAAAGGATTCATTATAAGATGGGTGGGACCTATATCTCCCTCAAATGCATTGGGTAAAGATTTTATATCTCATGAGATAGACATGGCTGGAACGGAAGGTTATTTCGGTTCAGTGATACAGGACTGAAACGAGGAGTGAACTCGGTTCAGAAAGGGACTTTTTCCACTAAGATAGTCTTGGCAATGAGTCATGACTAACAAGAAATGATTTTCCATGATTATGTGTGCATGCCACAAAGTTTCAAGTTTTATGTTATGATTATGGGGATCTCATTTTCACTTCTATGATTTGTTCCATGTTAAGATATTATGATCTCTTTTGCAGATTATGATTTTCAAAAAGATATGATTTTTATTTCCTTTATTTGACCTTGCTGAGCATTTGAGCTCACCCTTTTATGTTTTCTTTTCCCCAGGTCAGGAAGATGTATATTAAGTATAATATGCTAAAAGGGACCCTAGAAATGATGAAATAAATGGGAGACACTGTAGAAGATTTATGAACCAGTTGTTTATGTTTCCCAGTTTCTAAAGACACTATACCTATATGGTCCTTTGTGGTTTTGTCATATGTTGTAATAAGTGTGCTTCAATTTTGAAGTATTAACAATGTATGTAAAGTATGTGTCGTTATAGTTGGTATCAGAGGAAAGGTATAGTCAACCTTTGGAAACTAGGATGTGAATGCCTTAGTAAGAACCCTAAGGATAAGTCTAAGCATAGAACACAATCTTAGTGTTTTAGAAATGACCATGAATACCCTAGGATAAGACCTTAAGTGTGAAATTTTATCCTTGATTATGTGGTTTTCCTATTAATTAGTGTTTCTCACACTATTCTTCTTGGTTTTAGTCAATGGCTGGAACCCGAAGGAACCGTGTTAATGCGGAATGCGATGGGCAATTCAATGATTGTCCCCCTGAGCAACCAAACGATATGGGAGTTGGAATGAAAAATCGTGTAGCCATGCTCACACAACTTTCTCAAGCTATGAATCATGCAGGACTTCCAAACGAGAAAAGGAAGGAGCAACATTCTGTTGAATCCTTCATGAGGCAGCATCCACCTTCTTTCAGCGGGTCTACTGATCCATTAGTTTCTGAACAATGGATTAGTACTACTGAAAAGATATTTTCAGTTCTCCAATGTTCTGAACATGATAAAGTCATCCTAGCAGTGTATCGTTTGGAAGGAGATGCTGATCAATGGTGGAATCTTATTAAGAATACGAGGCAAAGGGATGAAATTGAGTCTATGGAATGGGACGAGTTCAAGAACTTATTTTTCAATAAGTAATTCCCTCGTATTCTCCGAACAAAGATGGAGAAAGAGTTTCTTGAACTGAAGCAAAGGGATGATGAATCTTTTGGTACCTATGAAGCAAATTTTACAAGACTTTCAAGGTATGCTTCTGGTATTATTATCCAACCTGAGAGTAAGATCGATCGATTCTTTAGTGGCTTAAAACCAAGTCTTCGAAGGGCGTTATCCATAAGGGACTTCAATAGCTACGAGGAAATCATTCGATGTGCTCTCAAAGTCGAGATGGAGATTGGAGTAACCCATCAGTCACATGGGTTTGATAAGAAGAGGAAGATGGAATTCAAAGGAAAATCTAAAGAGCACACTGAAAAGAAGATGAACTTTCCCTTATGCTCAAAGTGTGGAAAGAAACATGGAGGGAGTTGTCTTAAAGGGACAAGTAAATGTTTAAAATGTGTAAAGGAAGGTCATCGGGCATTTGAATGCCGCGATAATGGGAAGAAGATGTCTAATGATGCAAAAAAAGGAAGGGATACACAAAATGAACCTACTACACTTCAATGTTTCAAGTGCAAGGAGATGGGGCATTGTGCCAATCAATGCCCAAATACAAGGGTTGATGATGATGGTCGACGTCAACAAAATCTTAAGGCTAAAGACAAAGGAAAGTCACATGCAATTTCTATCAGCGATGTGGAGTACGATAACGAAGTGGTGAAAGGTACACTTACCATCCACTCTAAAGTAGCAAATGTTTTATTTGATTTTGGATCCACCCACTCTTTTATTTCTGAAAAATTTTCTAAGGGTATCACCGTACTACCTCAACAATTAGATGTTGAGTTAGCTGTGACAACACCTAATGGCACAACAGTCGCATCAAAAGTTTATAATTCTTCTTCGATCGAAGTTTGTGGGAAAGTGATTCCTGCAAATATTGTGATCCTTCCTTTAGTGGAATTTGATGTGATTCTTGGCATGGATTGGCTTTCTCTACATGGAGCTCATATCAATTGCCAAAGAAGGGAAGTCACATTTCATATTCCAGATCAATCTACGATCGTCTATCAATGCAAGGATGAACATAACCTTCCAGTGGAAATTTCTTCCATCTTATGGGTATTGATTCCACTAAATGAAGGTTATTTATCTCAAATGGTTGGTGAGAAACTCACGATTAAGAATATGCCTATCGTACGGGAGTTTGATGATGTCTTTCCGGAGGAATTACCGGGTCTTCCACCAAATCGTGAAGTTGAGTTTTCAATAGTACTCGTACCAGGCGCTTTTCCAATTTCAAAGACACCTTATAGAATGGCCCCAATTGAGTTGCAGGAATTGAAGAAGCAACTCCAAGAGAATCTTGATAAGGGATTCATACGCCCTAGTGCGTCACCTTGGGGCGCACCTGTTCTATTTGTTAAGAAGAAAGATGGATCAATGAGACTCTGCATTGATTATCGAGAACATAACAAGATCACTATCAAGAACAAATATCCTCTCCCACGCATTGATGACTTATTTGACCAACTACGCGGACCTCAATACTTTTCCAAGATTGATCTTCGTTCAGGGTATCATCAATTAAGGGTCAAAAGGGAGGATATACCAAAGACAGCTTTCCGTACAAGTTATGGACACTATGAATTTATAGTGATGCCATTTGGTCTTACTAATGCCCCTGATATCTTCATGGATCTAATGAATAGAGTCTTTAGAGACTATCTTGATCAATTTGTGGTAGTCTTTATAGACGATATTCTTGTCTATTCAAAGAGCAAGGAAGAGCATGAAGATCACTTGAGAATTATATTGAAGACCCTGAGAAAGGAGAAGCTTTATGCCAAATTTACCAAGTGTGAATTTTGGCTTCAAAAAGTTGCATTTTTGGGTCACATAATCTCAAAAGAGGGGATATCTGTGGATCCAGCAAAAACAGAGGTTATCGAAAGATGGTCAAGACCAACAACAGTAACTGAGATCCGAAGTTTTCTTGGTTTGGCTGGAAATTATCGACGTTTTGTAAAAGATTTTTCACGATTATCTAATCCACTCACCAAGTTGACTCGGAAAGGAGTTAAGTTTGTTTGGACAGAGGAATGTGAAGAGAATTTCAAGGAGTTGAAAAGAAGGTTATCCAGTGCACCTGTGCTCACACTGCCTTGTAGTGGAGAAAGGTTTGTGATCTACAGTGATGCATCCAAGAAGGGATTGGGGTGTGTTCTTATGAAAAATGATATGGTGATAGCTTATGCCTCACGACAGTTGAAAATCCATGAGCAAAATTACCCAACTCATGATTTGGAGTTGGATGCGGTAATCTTTGCATTAAAGATTTGGAGGCATTACCTTTATGGTGAAAGGTGTGATATTTATACTGATCATAAAAGTTTAAAGTATATTTTCACACAAAAGGAGTTGAATATGCGTCAAAGAATATGGTTGGAGCTGATTAAGGATTATGAATGCTCAATCCATTACCACCCTGGGAAAGCAAACAAGGTGGAAGATGCATTAAGTCGACAAGACCATGCTAGTTTATCCATGATGAGGATCACAAAGGATCCAATATTTATGGATTTAAAAAGGATGGATCTTGAAATTATAATGGAAGGGGAAAAATCTTATATTTCTCAAATGAATGTTCAACCATCTATACATGCGAAGATTAAGGAGGCACAGAAAGAAGATGTCGAGTTACAAAAGAAGGTGAGAAATGTTCCTGAATTCAACCTTGATTATGATGGGATAATAAAGTTCAGGAATCGGGTTTTTGTTCCTCCCATCCCCGAATTAAAGAAGGAGCTGCTGGATGAGGCTCATAGTTCTTCATTATCTATTCATCCTGGAAGCACGAAGATGTATAGGGACCTGAAAGAGTACTTCTAGTGGGATGGCATGAAAAGAGATGTTGCTGAATATGTCTCTCGATGCTTGGTTTGTCAACAAGTTAAAGATGAGAGACAGAAGTCTAAGGGGATGTTACAACCATTACCCATACCCGAATGGAAATGGGAAAACATCACTATGGACTTTGTCACAGGACTTCCTAAAACATCCAAAGGCAATAATACTATTTGGGTCATAGTTGATCGTCTTACAAAGTCTGCACACTTCATTGCTATTAGAGAGGATTTCTCTCTAGATCAGCTTTCCAGGATATATGTAAAGGAAGTGGTAAGATTGCATGGAGTACCACTTTCTATTATATCTGATCGGGATCTGAGATTTACCTCGAAGTTCTGGCGAAGTCTTCAGCATACTCTGGATACAGAGTTGAGTTTCAGCACTGCTTATCATCCCCAGACAGACGGTTAGTCTGAGAGAACAATTCAAACCCTAGAAGATATGTTGAGAGCTTTCTCTATGGATTTCAAAGGAGGTTGGGATCAACACCTACCTTTGGTGGAATTTTCTTATAATAATAGCTTTCACTCCAGTATTCAGATGGCTCCTTATGAAGCTCTCTATGGAAAGAAATGCAGGACTCCAACTTGCTGGGATGAAGTTGGGGAAAGAAAGCTGTTAGGACCAGATCTCGTTGATGAAATGGCAGAAAAGGTTAGATCTATTCAACAACACATAAGAGCAGCTCAGAGTCGACAGAAAAGTTATGCCAACAACTGAAGAAAAGACCTAGAGTTTGAAGTGGGTGATAAAGTGTTCTTACGAATATCTCCCTGGAAGAGGGTTATGAGATTTGGAAAGAAGGGGAAGTTGAGCCCTAGATATATCGGTCCTTTCGAAATACTGGATCCTGTTGGGAAGGTAGCTTACTGATTGGCGCTTCCACCGAATCTCTCTCAAGTTCACGATGTGTTCCATGTATCTCTCCTGAGAAAGTACATACCTGATCCTTCACATGTACTCAGCTCAGAAGTTGTACCGCTGGAGCAAGATCTTTCTTATGAAGAACAGCCGATAGAGATTCTGGATCGTAGCAAAAAAGTCCTACGAAACAAGACCACTCGCTTGGTGAAAGTTTTATGGAGGAACCACCAACTTGAAGAAGCTACATGGGAGCTTGAGGATATGATGAGGGAGAAGTATCCTCATCTGTTTGTTACAAAGTGATGAATTTCGAGGGCGAAATTCTTTTTAAGGGGGGTAGAATGTAACACCCGAGATTTTTATGAGTAATATTTTGTTTTTTTATATATCATCAAAGGAATATTTCACTATATACTAGCTTGGCTTACTTTACATGCAATCACGACCTTCCTCGATAGCTTGCGTCGTACGCAATACCGAGTTTCACTAAACAACGATATGCTATTAAAATATTATTAAAACTAGCCGTTATGAATAGTAATAAGCACTTTTTGAAATTTTATAAATTTTATTTTTTAAAATGGACTTCATTTTTGGATTCGGAATACTGAAATTATCCTAGGGTGAAATTTTGGTATTTTTCTGAAAACTTTCAATTTTTGATGAATAGTGAAACCACTAAGTGGTAGGTTAAAAACTGAATTTTGCATAAAACTTAATTTTACCGCTTCTATGAATGGAATTTCAAAAATCCGATAGACACGGTTGATATCAGTAAGTAAAATGTGGTTCAATGAGATAAAAATAATTTTTTGGTGAATAGTAACTTTTTACTTTTTTTACCGCGGTTAATAGTAAATAGGGTAACTAAGGGTAAATATGATATTACTATTACCCTAACACGTGTCCTAATTCTATTAGATAAGTGTAATTCGACCAAAAACAACCTTATGAATAAAATATGACCATTTAGGCCCACTTGGGTTAGATTAGGACATTTATTATTAATTTATTTAAAGAAGGGTTAAAATAGTTAAAATCAAAGTTTAATAAGTAAATAATTTTTAATATGGGGTTATACATAAGATAAATTAGAATATAAATATTAATTAGAAAGATAAAAAGATTTCCTACATAATGGTAGTTTATTTATAATTTTTAGACATTAAATAATTTAATTTATTTATGACACAATTATGATGCAGTAATTATCTTATTTATGAAATATTGACATAATTGATGTTATAAACACCAAAATAAATGTAATTTGAGACTTTTTATGAATTACACAAATTTTCTAGGTTACTATGATATATTAGTGTTGATTTAATCAACTTTGTTCGAACATATAATTCTGTTATGACTTTCACAAAAATCATATATCAAATAGTGTCAAAATTGACACAAAATAGTTTTTAAATCAAATATTATATTATTAATTGTTATTTTATTCCTAAAAATCTAAGGTTCGGCCAAATGACTTAGATAAGGATATATATATTAATAATAAACAATTTGGGGTTCTTTTGGCATGTTATAGTAAGTGTATTAACCATATAGTGAAAGAAAACAAAAAGACATGGTAAAAGTTAAATTATTTAACTTAGAGTTAAATCTAATTGATAAGGTTAAAATAATACCCTAAACTTGTCTAAATCCTATTGGTTGATAGGCTTTCGACCCTTCCCCACTTTAGCTTCGAAATAAGACCCTTTGGAACCATTATAAACCGATTTTGACTTTAATATAAAATAATATTTTGAGATATTCCTAAGGTGCCCCTCTCCTCCCTTATAAAAGGGCACCTCCTCCCCCTCCTCCTCACACCAATTTGAGCACTCAAGCTCGGCCAACCCCTGCCATTTTCTCCTCTCCACTTCCCTAGAATAATCCTAGAGGTCCTGGTCTTCTTCAAAGACCAATCTTAGTTCCCTAAGTGGAGGATTCAAAGAGGCGTTCCAAAGAAGAGGTAATATCCGTTACCGATCTTTTCAATTTCTTTCTTCTTCAACTTCTTCTCTTTCGTTCTTTCATGATAAAGTAATAACATCAGTATTACTTACATACTGATATGTTATTATAAATATGAAACAACCCTAATTCACCTTCTATCCATCCTACGGAAAAATGAAATCACCGCGCGTGCGTACGTACGGAATACCGTCTCCACGCCGTGGTGTAATCTATTTTCCACCATCACTTTACAAGGATGGGTATAATGGTGTAATGAGTAACTATTTATGATTATTATAAAGTAATATTGATACTGAAATAATATATATATATACTCCAATACAATTCCATGATCATAGGAACGATATCATCACTCGTGCGTACGTACGGAATACCGTCTCCACGATGTGAAGCGACTCGTTCTACATGATCATCATTACATAATAATTATATAAATGAATTGAATTAAAAAATATGATATATGTTACACTAATAACATTCTGGATATAAGGTATCTATAACCTTAAAATAAGAATAAGAATTTATCCGGTAAAACACGCATAAGAACAAAAGGCAATAAAGACCCGAGTAACAAGTAACAATGAAATATTACTAACAAGAAGCTAAGAATATGGCCATATATGATATCATATCAATATGAATGATTCTGTAATAAGTCAATAACATTATTTAAACCATTATACAGGAGCTTCGGACACGTACAAAGCAAATTGGACCTAAGGTAAGGGAAAATACCACAATCTCATTTTTATCCGAGATTGTTTATTCGTAAGTATTTACTGGGGTGTATTTTATCATCCACATCCATGTTCCATCAATATGTAATATTGTTTCTATCCACTTACAATAGTTTAAATCCAATTTTACCCTTCGGTGAGTTTTTAGTAAAGAATATGAAAGGAATCTTTTGTCGTTTTTTTCGTACGAGGTACTTTTTGACTTTTCCGAAAAAAGTACGAGAAGAATGTTTTTTTTAACTTATACGGCATGTATGGATTTTTAAAACATTACTTCCAAGAAGATTACTTTACAAGTTTTCAAGTTTATTTTTAATCAACTTCTTTTATTTTAAAGTCGTATGACATGTTATGAAAGGAAAAATGTTTTTTGAAGAAGAAAGGATATTTTCCTCAAGAATGGAGTTCAAGTGTTTTATCAAAATTATTTTCCATCTAAGATAATAAAGGGTTCTGTTTTTATCCCTATTATTACATTGATTTGATCATGTTGTGATTGAATTATTTTTATGAATTCCTTTATCTTGTATGAATTTTTTTATGATGTCATAATGTTTAAGATTCCAATTTGTATTACATGGGTTATGCAATGATGTATGATTTATGATTATGTGGCACACATAAGAAAGGATTCATTATAAGATGGGTGGGACCTATATCTCCCTCCAATGCATTAGGTAAAGATTTTATATCTCATGAGATAGACATGGCTGGAACGGAAGGTTATTTCAGTTCAGTGATACAGGACTGAAACGAGGAGTGAACTCGGTTCAGAAAGGGACTTTTTCCACTAAGATAGTCTTGGCAATGAGTCATGACTAACAAGAAATGATTTTCCATGATTATGTGTGCATGCCACAAAGTTTCAAGTTTTATGTTATGATTATGGGGATCTCATTTTCACTTCTATGATTTGTTCCATGTTAAGATATTATGATCTCTTTTGCAGGTTATGATTTTCAAAAAGATATGATTTTTATTTCCTTTATTTGCCCTTGCTGAGAATTTGAGCTCACCCTTTTATGTTTTCTTTTCCCTAGGTCAGGAAGATGGATATTAAGTAGAATATGCTAAAAGGGACCCTAGAAATGATGAAATAAATGGGAGACACTGTAGAAGATTTATGAACCAGTTGTTTATGTTTCCCAGTTTCTAAAGACACTATACCTATACGGTCCTTTGTGGTTTTGTCATATTTTGTAATAAGTGTGCTTCAATTTTGAAGTATTAACAATGTATGTAAAGTATGGGTCGTTATAAGGAACCTGTTGTAAGAGGAAGGTTGTGGGAGACCCCTTGAGACCATAATTGGTGGTCATCACCCAATTTGATACAAATTTGGGTAGAAGTATGATTTGGAAGATTCAATAATCTAGAAAGCTCTGGGGAAATGTAGTTATGAGAAGCACCACTATCAATTAAAACCAAAATTGGTATGCCAGCAGTGGTGGCTACCATCTTCATAGAAGAGAATTCAGTGGTATGATGGATTGGCTCAGAGCAGGAGGAATCCAAGCTATGATATGCTAACTTGGTAGATTGAGCTTCAATGGGAGGGTCAGGGGCTATAAGTGTTTGGGAAAAGATATAAATCAGTTGGGGATTCTTCATCCTCTCCTAAAAAAAGAACCTACAGTTTAGGATTTGAAAATTTTTGCTTTGGTGAATAAGGAAGCCCACCGTAGAAACAGTGGCCCTTCTTGCAAAGATCCTCCCATTCTTGAGGTTTCAAATGCTTAACAGGGTGGGTAGTGGAGGAGGGATGTGGTAGGATTGCTCTGTTACCACATCTAGTTGTTGTTCCATAAGATCCATCTGATATTACTTACAAGATTCCCTGGAAAGAGATAGCAATGTAATAGGTTGTATGGACAAGAGAAGAAGACAGTAGAAGATGTGGTGATAGGGGGGAAATAATGGTAGGTCGGACCAAGCTAATAATGATCTCTCACACTATAAAGAAGAAAAATGCCATGTTCAATAGAAATTTCATTAGAGGCAACCAAAATTTCAGAAAGGCATAAGAAGAGGGGAAGAAAGTACAATTGTGAGTCCTTTTTCCCCAAAGGGGTTCCTTATCACGACCCGTCCTAGTGGGGCCCGCACCGTGACTCCCCAAGACCACAAATGCTGAAATGTAAAACACTAAGGAACAAAAATGCATGCATACAGTTAAACCCAACCAACAGAGTACGATGAAAGGTAGAGTACTGTAAAAGTAAACTGGGCCAGAATACATGCCCACCAAAAGAAACAGTCTGAAAAAAGACTACAAAGTCCAACCTGTAAGCACAAAGGTACTGGGACTACCGCTCATAGCCGTAGGAACGCCTCGGCCTGTAGGGAACTCAGAAAGCTAGGTCCTGTCCTGGTCCGCCCTGGACTCTGTCAAAAGGATGCTCTTCTGTACAAGACACCAGACGTGTGGGAAAAGCCCGTGCAGGGCTGACTATAACAATACTCAGTATAGGACCCCGAAAACCACAAAGCAATACAAAGTAAAAGTATAGTCAGCTATGCACAGTATATGTTTACAGAACATATAAAATAAATCAGATATACTCAAAACCCAAACCCGTGGTCTAGAGACAAGTCACGTAACCTCATACCCCCGCAAGGGATTCCGTCTGAAGATTCTATGATGCACTCGTTCCGGGAGAACACACTCCATGAGTCTTATAGCTCTGACGACGTCCGTCCGGGAAGAGCTGTTCATCGGGAACCGTCACGAGATATAGCTACACTCATTACGGGAGACACACTCCTGAGTGGGAAATATTTTAATACACAGATGAGGATCACTTTCAGGGCCATGGCAGATACCACGACTCATCCGGAATTCACCTGCTAGGTAGAGGATCAATGCCCGGTAAAGTTGGTCACGCCGATGTCTGACTCTACCTAGGGTCTAGAATGGATAGAGGATCTCGATCTAGGCCTCTCAGATGGATGCCTGACTCTATCACAGAAAAGTCCTGCTGAAGGGATCATAATCCTACGTGAGGGAATGATACCTGACCTTCAGGGGAACAAGAAGAAGGGGCACTAACCCAAACGAAAGATGTTCAAGGCACGGTGAACAAAAGGACCAAGTCGTTCTTCAAAAAGTAAACGGCGTGTAGAAATGATACACGCCATGTTGTCTGACCCCTGGTACTGCCCGTGTACAACGGCCAGTGTCGTGAGGCTGGTCATGTAGAAAAACTTAGTACACGGCGTGTAGTACGGAGTACATGCCGTGTCTTGGAAACTGGGGTTAGCTCCGTGTACTCTGACCATGTGCCTGTACACAGTCACCAACCCGTGTACTCCAACCCGTGTAATCTGCACACGGGGTGACCCGCGCTGTTGACCTCACCTGGTCGGGTGATGGATTACACGGCCGTGCACTCCATCCCATGTCCGTGTATCCCCGGGATACATGTCGAGCTCCGCGTAGCCGCCTATCCCGAGCTGTACACGCCGTGCCTCCTGAAGCCGTGTAGATCATCCCGTGTCTGTGTACTACCCAAAGTACACACCAGGCTTCGGGGAAGATCCAACACGCCGAGTGACCGGGGTCACACGCCGTGTGATTCTTCTCTAACCCCAAAACCTTAGCTGCCACCGCCATAACTACACGGCGTGTTCTTCGGAAGTACACGCCGTGTATTCTGAAAATTTCTAGAAACGGCGCTCTTCGCCGGCGCGCCTCCCGTGATGCTCCGATCATAAGTTCGGTCATCCGATCACTTCAAAAATCCAGGTTGTAGTCGCCTCGACCCCACAAAGTCACTTCTGTCGTTTTCGTGCCTCCGATCGGCTCTGAAAATGCATTCTGATCTTCCCGCACGAAGAACGCTTGAAGAACGCTCTTTCTGATCCGGTCTGATTTATTGTCTGCCATCATTTCCGCACCTCCAAAAGGACGTTGCGATGTTGAACCTTCGATTTGGGATCGTTGCGTCGCAGAACGGATGCGCAACGATCCGTTGTTCGTCGCCCTGCGAAGAACACAAAGAACGCGCGAGGAAAGAAGGGGGAAGAAATCCAAATAAACAAAATGAGGAATGAACCTCCACCGTCATTCGTCACGGCATTGATTCGCTCCCGTTAATAGGCTTAAATGAAGCAATAATCAACAACAACATAACGCATGAATCAATTCCCCAAAATCATCCCAAAGAAAACCCTCCCGCAAGAACACACGAATCCGCAGATCAACTTGTTTGTGGTTGATCCGCGTTCGTCGTTTAAACTCAAATACGGGGAAAAAATAAATTGAAATAACAACCCCTACCTTTCGAAAGGATCGATCGTTGACGAAGGCACCATGCTACCGTTGTCGTCGAGATCCTTCAACGTCGGTGCAATGATCCTTGGTTTCGATCTGTCGTCGTTCATCGCCGAAAATTTTCTCCAATGCCTAGTGGATTCGGCAGAGGTTCCTCTCAAGCGTTTCCAATGATCAACAATTGGTTAACCCATTAAAAGGGAAACGTGTTGGCATTTAATTATGCGGTAGTATTAATGGCATTGAATTTACATTTCGAATTCATTAAGACGCACCATTAATTTAGGAAACAGTTGCGCCATTGTCGCGCTACAGCGGATGTTTCCTTAAATGAAATAAAATAAACTGGTTAATTTATTTTATTTTATTTTACTTAAAACGTCCGAAAATTAACTTTTTCTCTCAACTTGTGCTGGTCGAGGTTATCCTCATTCTTAGGTAAAGTCGTTGTCCCGGAAGCAACGGTGCGCTCAGATTTTTAATCCAGATATCCGTTTGGAAACTGCCACAACCGCGCACAAGTGTCGACTCACTTAACTAAAAAAAATTTCAAACCACCATTCCGGACTCACTGGAACTTGGAATGATGGGCCGTCTTCGCGCCCGATCTCGAAAAAATTTCATATAATATTTAAAATAATAAATGGAAAAATCCAAGACATTACATTCTCCCCACCTTGGGGATTTACGTCCACGAAAAGCCAAAACAAAGGCTACTCAAAAAGATGAGGGTACTGGGCACGGATCTGGGCCTCCCGCTCCCACGTGCTCTCCTGAAGATTCTCGTGCTGACACCGGACACGCACTAAGGGAGTAGATCACCCAAGAAAGATCCTCTCCTGCCGATCCTCGATCTCCACCGGGTACTCAGAAAAGGTCACTCCATCCTCGATGTCCAGCTCGCCCCAGTCGATGACGTGCAATGGGTCATGCATGTACCTCCTCAGCAACAACACGTGGAAGACATCATGTACCCGATGCAACTGTGGCGGTAGAGCCAAGTGGTACACCACCTCTCCAACTCTACCCAGGATCTGGAAAGGTCCGATGAACCTCGGAGATAGCTTTCTGCCTCAGCCAAATCTCCTCAACCCTCATCGAGGTGAGACCCGAAGGAAGACGTGGTCTCCCTCTTCGAACTCCAGAGGTCTCCATCGCCTGTCAGCATAAGACTTCTGCCGGCTCTGTGCAGTCTTCGTCCGCTCCTGGATGATCTGCACCTTCTCTGTAGTAGCTCACACTAACTCTGGACCCATGAGTGCTGACTCTCCGGGGTCGGTCCAGCAAAGCAGTAACCGGTAGGGTCTCCCGTACAAGGCCTCGAACGGTTCCATACTGATGGTGGAGTGGTAGCTGTTGTTGTACGCAAACTCCACCAGTGGTAGGTGGTCCTACCAACTATGACCAAAGTCCAAGATATAGGCTCGCAACATATCCTTCAGAACCTGAATGGTCCTCTCCGTCTGACCATCCATCTGGGGATGAAACGCTGTGCTCAAGCGTAGCTGAGTCCCAAAAGCCTCCTGCAATCCCTTCCACAACCGGGATGTGAAGCGGGCATCTCGGTCTGAGACTATAGTTGAGGGGACACCATGAAGCCGAACTATCTCTTGTACGTAGAGGCATCCCAATCTCTCTACGGAACTCTGCTCCCTGATAGCTAGGAAGTGGGCCGACTTGTTGAGTCGGTCAATGATCACCCAGATGGAATCGTGCCCCTTGGACATCTGTGGTAAGCCTGTCATGAAGTCCATCGATATTCCATCCCACTTCCACTCTGGAACTTCCAGTGGGTGAGCTAACCCTGCTGGAACCTGGTGCTCAGCCTTCACCTGCTAGCATGTGAGGCATCGAGAAACGAACTCTGCCACTGCCTCCTTCATGCCTGACCACCAGAACTAACGTCAGAGGTCCTGGTACATCTTTGCCACTCCAGGATGTACCACCAAAGGGGATATATGGAACTCCCTCATGACCTCCTCCTAAAACTCCATTGTTACAATAGTGCATCCTTTGAAAAGAATTACGTGCTCCCCACATTGAGAATATCTATCAGGATCATGTCCTGTGGATAACTAAGCATGTAAGGCCACACAGTCGACATCTCTAAGTTGTGCCTCCCTAACTCACTGTAAGAGTTGAGGGGTGACAACCATCGACTATAGGTAAGTTGTATCCTCTCCATCCACGAAGGATAACTGGAACATGGCTATCTATTGTGTCGCCTCACTCAACAGATGTGAGCTCGACCTTCTGCTAAGACTGTCCGCCACCTTGTTCCCCTTCCCAGGAGTATAGATGATCTTGAAATCATAGTCTTGGAGGAACTATAGCCAATGCCTCTGCCTCAGATTCAGATCTTTCTGTGAGAAGATGTACTTGAGTCTCTTATGGTCAGAGTAGACAATGAACCACTCGCCCATAAGGTAGTGACGCCACATCTTCATTGGGAAGACTACCGCTGCTAACTAGAGATCATTGGTCACATAGTTCTGCTCATGCGGCCTAAGCTGGCGCGAACCATAAGCAATCACCACGTGCCGCTACATCAGGACATAGCCGAGCCTGGTCCCTGATGCATCGCATAAAACTATGTACTCGACACCCTCCTCCGGTAATCTCAAGACTGGGGCGCTCGTCAAACTCTGTCTTAGCTGCTCAAAAGCCTGTTGGCACTTTTCTGTCTACACGAAGGGTTTCCCCTTCCTGTTCAAGGCTGTCATCGGTGCTGATATCCGGGATAAATCAGGCATAAATCTCTGGTAATATCCTGTCAACCCAAGGATGCTATTCACCTCTGTCACGCTCCGAGGTGGCTTCTATGCTAACACAGCCTCCACCTTGGCTGGGTCCACAGCTACTCCATCTGCTGAGATGACATGTCTCAGAAAGTGGACCTCCCGAATCCAGAACTGACACTTTGAGAGATTCCCATAAATATGGTGCTCCCTGAGTACGTCTAGAACCATCCGCAGGTGTCTCGCGTGCTCTTCCTCTGACGTAGAGTACACAAGGATTTCGTCGATGAAGACCACTATGAACCGGTCCAAGTACGACTGGAAGATTCGGATCATCAACCCCATGAACACTGAGGGGGCTTTCATCACGCCAAAGGGCATCACCAAGTACTCATAGTGACCGTAGCGATATCTGAAAGCCGTCTTCATAATATCCTCTTCCCGTACTCGTAGCCGGTGACAGCCTGATTGAAGGACAACCTTCGAGAACCATTGTGCCCCTCTTAGCTGATCGAAGAGGTCATCGATCCTTGGAAGTGGATATTTGTTCTTCACCATCACCTGGTTCAAGCGCTGGTAATCCACGCACAACATCATACTCCCATCTGCCTTCTTGGCAGACAAGACTGGGGCCGCCCAGGGTGAGACGATGGGTCTTACGAAACCCTTTCTTTGCAAATCCTCCAACTACACCCTCAGCTCGCGAATCTCTACAGGAGCCATCCAATAAGCTGATGAGGAAATTGGTGTTGTCCTAGGCTGTAATTCTATGCAGAAGTCGATTTCCTGGTGGGGAGGTAGTCCTGGAACATCTTCGGGAAAGACGTCATCATACTCCGCCACCACTACTGGGAATAGAGAGCTCACAACATCTACTGCTCCAAGGGTATGGCTAGCCAACTCATGAGTGATCGGCTACAGCCTCCTATGCATGAGCCCATTTTTTGATGCATGGGTTTCCTTTTCTCCAACAAAGGAAAACCTTATTCTATCATGGCGGACACACCGCACTCTTCACCTAAAACAGTCAATCTGGGCATGGACCGAAGATAACCAATCCATACCGAGAATGACATCGTAAGGCCTTGATGATACCACCAAGAGGTTCCAATCGAAGCTCTCACCTCCAAGGGTAAGATCACACTATCTGCAAAGGTGTGTGATCTTCGAGTCTCCTCCCGTAGGTGTCTCCAAGCGTAAGGATCGAGTCAATGGTTCTACCGGAATCTCGAGGTTTTGTACAAGACATGTGGATATAAGCGAATGACTAGAACCTGTGTCTATGAGTACGGAATCTAAGGTAGAAAAGACACAGATCGTACCTCGAATCATCCCTGGAGCCCCTGGGTCGTATGCCTCGACCGCATACAGTTGTCCTCTTCCCTGTCCCCCAGCTCACTGAGCCTGGTGCGGACCTCCTGGGGGTGTTGGTGGAAGTAATTCGAAGCGTCTGCCACCACCTGCAGCTCTCCCTACTCCTCTTCCACGTCCATCACCTAGAGGATCTGCCTACTCCGTTCTCTTCCTCAGCCTTGGTGGTCCATCCACCACTTCCCTGTCAACAGCTCGATGTGTCGGGAAATCTCTAGAGAGATGCCCCCTATTGTCGCATGCATAGCATCGCTTCTCCCTAGGCTGACTGGATCTAGCCTGAGAGCCCTGGACTGTCGATCCCCTATCCTGGGTCCTCCTATGACGTCTCCCATGTCCTGATCCATGTGCCTGACGTCAGCTCCCTGCTGCCGTTGTCTCTGCACCTGTCTGCCTACTGCTGACTGTCGGCGGCTGTCGCTGCTCCTCCAAGAAGCTCTCGATCACCAAGGCCCGCTCGAGCACTCCAGCATAAGTCGAAATGCATAGAGGCACGACACTAGCTCGGATGAAATGCTGTAGACCTTGGTTGAAGGTCTGAGCTCTGAAGTACAGATCCCTGACCATATCCATCGAGTACCTAGTGAGGTTGGTGAACCTTGATGAATAGACAGCCACTGTCATACTACCCTGCTGGAGCTGAAGAAGCTCCTGGATGCGCACAGCTCTCAGTGTAACCGGAGAGAACTCCTCCCTGAAGAGGTGCTCAAACTATGCCCACGAAAGAGTCTCCTCGTCGTGAGTCTGCGTGGTCAGACTCCACCATCGTCCCGCTGAACCCTGAAGAAGGATCGCTCCTAGGATCACCATCTAGTCTGTCGGTGTCCTCACTTGACGGAAAACTCTGGTCACCACCTCAAGCCAGTCCTCAGCCTCCTGAGGGTCGGGCTCGCCTTGGAACCTGAGGGGTCTCTATCTCTGAAACTCATGGAGTGCGCTAAGCATGTTCTCCTCGTCGTTCAGTACTGCAGGTACCACTATCATCGCCATTGTCGGTATAGTAGGTGAACCACCTGGTGGCAACGCCTAGGGGGCTGGTCCCTGTATCGAAGCCTCGTCACTGAGGGGGTCATCCTCGTGATTGTGCTGCTGAATCCTAGCGGGTATGCGCCGTAGAGGAATCTTGTAAAGAAACAAGATGTGTCACGGTCAATGAGTATATCTGGATAGCTGACACCAAGGATATGGAAGACACAACCCATTCCTATATGATGCATGTACCCTTTATTTCCCCCGCAACCAGTGTTTTCAGGTACTGAGTCGAAAAGCAGGTTATCAGAGTCCTGGTGTATGGATACATCGGCCGCCGTAACAACACTAGAGTCTCTGTCCTGAAAGCCGAACCTGAAACACTCAACACTGTTTCCCCCAACCAAACTCAGAGACTCTTGGTCCTAAGGTAGAACCGACCACCTCTGATACCACTCTGTCACAACCCATCCCAGTGGGGCCTGCGCCATGACTCCCCAAGCCCACAAATGGTGAAATGTAAAACACTAAGGAACAAAAATGCATGCATACAACTAAACCCAACCAACACAGTACGATGAAAGGTAGAGTACTCTAAAAGTAAACTGGGCCAGAATACAAGCCCACCAAAACCAAGAGTCTGAAAAAAACTTCAATGTCCAACCTGTAAGAACAAAGGTATTGGGACTGCCGCTCGTAGCCGTAGGAATGCCTCGGCCTATAGGGAACTCAGAAAGCTCAGTCATGTCCTAGTCCACCCTGGACTCTTTCAAAAGGCTGCTCCTCTGCACAAGACACCAGACGTTCGGGCAAAGACCGTGTAGGGGTGAGTATAACAATACTCAGTAGAGGACCCCGAAAACCACAAAGCAATAAAAAGTAAAAGTATAGTCATATATGCACAGTATATGTTTACAGAACATATAAAACAACCCAGATATACTCAAAACTCAGACCTGTGGTCTAGAGACAAGTCACGCAACTGCATACCCCCGCAAGGAATTCCGTCTGAAGATTATGTGATGCGCTCGTTCCAAGAGAACACACTCCACGAGTCTTATAGCTCTGATGAAGTCCGTCCGGGAAGAGCTGTTCGTCGGGAACCGTCACGAGATATAGCTACACTCATTATGGGAGACACACTCCTGAGTGGGAAAGATTTCGATACATAGATGAGGATCACTTCCAGGGCTATGGCAGATACCGCGACTCATCCAGAATTCACCTGCTAGGTAGAGGATCAACGCCGGGTAAAGTTGGTCACGCCGATTCCTGACTCTACCTAGGGTCTGGAATGGATAGAGGATCTCGATCCGGGCCTCTCGGATGGATTCATGACTCTATCACAGAAACTTCCTCCTGAAGGGATCATAATCCTGTGTGAGGGAATGATGCCTAACCTTCAGGGGAATAAGAAGAAGGGGCACTAATCCAAAAGAAAGTTGTTCAAGGCACGGTGAACAAAAGGACCAAGCCGTTCTCCAAAAAGTACACGGCATGTAGAAATGATACACGCTGTGTTGTCCGGCCCCGAGTACTGCTCATGTACAATGGCCCGTGTCATGAGGCTGGTCATGTAGAAAAACATAGTACACATCATGTAGTATGGAGTACACGCCGTGTCTGGGTAACTGGGGTTGGCTCTGTGTACTCTGGCCATGTGCCGTACACGGTCACCAAATCATGTACTCCAACTCGTGCAATCTGAACATGGGGTGACCTGCGTTGTTGACCTCGCCTGGCCGGGAGATGGAGTACACGGTCGTGTACTCCATCCCGTGTCCATGTATCCCCGGGATACACACCGAGCTCCGCGTAGCTGCCTCTGCCGAGCTGTACACGTCGTGCCGCCTGAAGCCGTGTAGATCATCCTGTGTCCATGTACTACCCAAAGTACACACCGGGCTTCGGGGAAGATCCAACACGCCATGTGACCAGGGTCACACGCCATGTGATTCTTCTCTGACCCCGAAAACCTAGCCGCCACCGCCATAACTACACGGTGTGTTCTTCAGAAGTACACGTCGTGTATTCTGGAAATTTCCAGAAACAACGCTCTTCACCGGCGTGACTCCTGTGCTGCTCCGATCATCAGTTCAGTAATCTGATCGCTACAAAACTTCCTGGTTCTGGTCACCCTGACCCCACGAAGTTTCTTCCATCATTTTTGGGCCTCCGATCGGCTCTGAAAACGCATTCTGATCTTCCCGCATGAAGAACGCTCGAAGAACGCTCTTTCTGATATGGTCCAATTTGTCGTCCACCATCATCCCTGCACCTCCACAAGGACGTTGTGATGTCGAACCTTCAATTAGGGATCATTGCATCACAAAACGAATGCGCAAAGATCCGTTGTTCTTCGCCCCGTGAAGAACGCAAAGAATGCGCGAGGAAAGAAGGGGGAAGAAATCCAAATAAACAAAATGAGGAACGAGCCTCCGCCATCGTTCGTCATGGCGTTGATTCGCTCCCGTTAATATGCTTAAACGGATCAAGAATAAACAATAACATAACGCATGAATCAATTCCCCAAAATCATCCCAATTAAAACCCTCCCGCGGGAACGCACGAATCCGTGGATCAACTTGTTCGTGGTTGATTTGTGTTCGTCGTTTAAACTCAAATATTGGGAAAAAATAAATTGAAATAACAACCCCTACCTTTCGAAAGGATAGATCGTTGACAAAGGTGTTGTGCTGCCGTTGTCGTTGAGATCCTTCAACGTCGGCGCAAAGATCCTTGGTTTCGATCTGTCATCGTTCGTCGTCGAGAATTTCCTCCAACGCCTCGCGGATTCGGCAGAGGTTCCTCTCAAGCATTTCCAACGATCAACAATTGGTTAACCCATTAAAAAGGGAAATGTGTTGGAATTTAATTATGCGGCAGTATTAATGGCATTGACTTTCCTTTTCGAAGTCATTAAGACGCGCCATTAATTTAGGAAACAGTTGCGTCGTTGCCCCGCTGCAGCGGATGTTTCCTTAAATGAAATAAAATAAACTGGTTAATTTATTTTATTTTATTTTACTTAAAACTTCAGAAAATTAACTTTTTCCCCGACCCGTGTCAGTCGAGGTTAGCCTCATTCTTAGGTAAAGTCATCGTCCCGGACGCAACAGTGCACTTGGATTTTTAATCCAGGCATCCGTTTGGAAACTTCCACAACCGCGCACAAGTGCTGACTCACTTAACTAAAAAAAGTTCAAACCACCATTCCGGGATCACTAGACCTCGGAATGATGGGTCGTCTTCGCGCCCGGTCTCGAAAAAATTTCATATAATATTTAAAATAATAAACCGAAAAATCCGAGACATTACATTCCTGCCCAAACCCTGGCCGAATAAAATAAAGAAAAAATCATAATTCCACAACAAGTGTGACCTCTCCATTATAAAACTGATTCATATTCCCTCCTCTAACCGCTTCCTCCAGCTGCATTTCCACTTGTACCCTTAGGTATTGCTCCCACTAATTGCTCCACCTCAGCATCACATGGGCATCCCACTTCATCCACACCTGGTACATTGGTTCTTCCTCGTCTATAATAAACTATCCAGTCAGCGGGGTTGGCTCGGGCTCTATCACATACACTAATGTTGAGTCTTCTTGTTGAAAAAGTCAGACCACTTCTTGAAGGGGATGTCAACCCCTGGATATGGGTCCTTCCCAAAAGATTTTCTATCCAGATTGATGATATCCTTCATAATGGGAGTATTCTATTACATGTCATCCTGAGTATATGGGGTATTAATTTACTCATCTTACTTATCTCCTAAAATCATCGCACCATAGATCATCTTAATTTCCCATATACTAATGTCAAACTCACCATACATAAAATGAAATGTGTTCATGAATTGACTTTATAAAATGAACAAGTCTACCATCAGAATTTTGTTTCAATAAGTAAGGTTTTGGTAATCCTAAACAGATTCATAAAATCTGATCTGTTTCATCTGAACCACAAACTATGTGGCAGTACAATAAACCAAGAAGGGATAACCCCAATTCATCCCAAAGATTTCACCTGATTGAATGACCCTACCAAATAACCACCCAAACTTCTAATTTGATATAGAATTATACATTTTTTATCTGTAAATAAGGGTTTTAAGCTCCAAATCATGTTATAAACCTTTAAAATCAATTCACATAGGCTTCAATAGTAACTGTTAGAGAGGTCTTCTTTGGAGATGAAATTACCCACATATTAGATATTCTCCCTGAACATATTATTAGTCTTAAGGATGTATGAGGGAGGAATGATCCCTTCATGAGGTGGATAGATCATAATATCATTTCAAATAACAAACCCATATAAGGGAAACTAATTAGAAAATTGAAAATCCAGGATATTTGTCCCCATCAAGCTTTTAAGATGCTCATGAGTGGACTAAATGACTATGCACTGGTCGAATTCCACACTATCAACCATTGTAGTCCAATGAACTATAGTCTCATCTTATTTAATTCATTTGTATCATAAGAAAGAGAAAATTTAGATTAATTATGAAAATGGAGAATTTTGGGTTAAAAATGGACTTGAGTAAGAAAAGGGCACATGACTAATTAGAAATATCATATTAAGTGCATAACTTATTCAAATTCATGTGATCACGTGACCATAATAGGATCACATGATCAAATGAACCTGGGATATTTATACTATTACATGACCCTTGATGCTTTATGTGATCATGTAAATAAGACAAGAATACATGAATCATGGTTCAAGTTAATTACTTTGATTATGTGATTTGTTTGTGTGATTTAATCATGTGATGAGATCACATGATCAGTTCACATGAAGCATTCATACAAATGAGCTTATGTGACACGATCACATGAAGATTCTTATGTGAAGTAGATAAAAAACCTAAGAGTTCTCATAGAGCTATGAAATATTGAGTCATTAGTGAAAAATATTTCTCATTACTCTCCTATATATAAGAAATTTCACAAAATACCTAGAGTATCTTAGAATACTAAAAGAAAAATAGAAGCACAAGGGAATCAGTCTAGTATTCACTTCCTTATAACAAAGTCCTTTTTTCTTCTTTTGGAATTTGTATGAAAGGTGTGTATGCTGGGAATTGATGTGATACGGGTTATATATGAGGTGTGTAGGCACCCTGTTTTTGATGGGCATGCATAAGTATATATGATGCGTGTTTATTTGAGAAATTTTTGAGATGCAAGATCAATGGAAAATGATTTTAATATGAAAACATCAACATTACCTCTATGATTGAGAAGACACAACGTCGTTTCTCTTCCTGTAAAGGCATGTTACATGGACATAAATCTTCAAAAATAAATGAACCCTATAAGGAATAATGAAAATCAAATAAAAATTTCATTATATATATTTTTTTAAATAGACATATTATATCATAATACTACCTTTACATCTTTCTACATGGTTTTTTTGGTCAAAATATAAGCTAATAACAAAACTAATGATTCTTTCTGCACTTTACTACTATTGGTTAACAAGCTCTTAGCATAGAATCTGATCTAAACTTCCGATCAGGAGTCCCCGTGATTCTCTCATTCGACGCCATGTCTATGATATCATCATTCAACATTCACTTTTCCTTCTCTTCCAGCACCCATTTACTAAATGGGTGTAGAAAGAGAAGGAAAAGTGAATGCTCAATGATTATATCATAGAGATGGTGTGGGATGAGAGCATCACGGGGAATCTAGATCTGAAGTTCAGATCGGATGCAATGTTAAGTGGTAGTAAACCAACATTAGTAAATAATACTTGGTTTTATTATTAAATTTTCAAGTGGTGCACAACCAATATTCTTCATACACACTGAATCATTACAAATAGTTGTATAAATGACCCAAATATAGAATATAAATTATCTATGCCATAATAGTTTAGGTCTATTTCTTTTGGAAACATGGAAACATAAAGAACTAGTTCATAAGACTCTCTCATTAAGTTATGCTTTACTAGAAAGACAAATCATTTCTAAAACCATTCTTCATAACCTAAGGATATAAAACATAATAGAGGGTGATCATATATGCTTAATAAGTGTAAAAAAGGGAGATATCAATGATTATATATGGGTAACATAACTATTAGGAATTCTCCTCCATCTTATTTGTGTACAATCTTCCATCAGGTATGTTGCCAATTGGTTTCTAAACACATAAATATCATCTTCTGAATATGATTTTCTATTATAGTCTTGGTAGTACTGAAAAAATATAAATACAAAAAGGATTAATAAATATTTTAAATTAACTCATAATTATTTTCAAAAATACCTCTTTAGGGATGCTAGTTTGTTGATGAAATACGATCTCTTTCATAAATTTACAAAAAAAATAACCATGGTCCTTTCCATTTGTTTGTTTTAGACACTAAAAAAAATCTAGAAAAATAAGTAATTTGTTTTGATATGCATTTGGATAGTGTAATATTATTATATATATCATGATACTTGTCCAGTTGTAGATCTAGTAGGCGTTCTTTTCCTTAGGCCTTGGGTTCATTCCATGAAGTAGACGATATTGATGCACCACTTTATCATAACAGAATCCTAATTAAAAGATAATATAAATTATATAACTAGATGTTTAGTTTTAAAATGTTGGATCTAGTGTATTACAAATTGAAAAACTCCATCATGTGTGGTCAGTTTGTTGCAAATTCATGCATTAAATCTAGAAAATAAATCTTTTGAGTATCCAAATTGACTGAAATTAGCATCCAATGCTTCCTAAAAACACAAAAAGGAATTAAGTAATGAAAGAAATGAAAATATAGTTGATATTATTAAATTGTATTGTTTAACCCATGAATCATTGGTATTAAAAGAGCATGTCATTCGTAATTTTGTTTTCAAACGATTTGAGTAGGGATGACATTATTTCAACCTCTTTATTGTTATTTATTTCTTCTTCTAAAGAGGTGTTGTGAGGACTAACGAGTCCAAATTTTTGTTCATGGGGAAATACCTTCAATTGTTCTTCATATATACACCTACGAAAAATATGAAATGTATTTAGTCATAATTATCATAGTATATCATCTTTTGTAAAATCAAATCATGAAAACATACCTCATGTATACATTTACAACTGAGGTGCCTAGCCATTCATACTAGAGGATTTCATTTACATTTTCATCACTAATGAAATCTGATTTTTCTTATCCATATATATTTTTTTTAAAATCAACTATATGAGCATTTTCTTCTATCAACTTTGTATCCACATGATCCTATAAGATATTAAATGTAGATATAGAATGGGCAGGGTGAAGGTTCTCTCAGTAGATTGTTTCAATCGGTTGGTTGACCCTTTAGAGATTTTTTAGATGATATTTCATTTCACCCCCTTATCTTTGTTTTTCTATAATAACATTCATTAGTTTAGGCCTTTTTTCATTAAATGTTAAAGGTTCAGCATAAAAAATAAATTGGAAATGGATACCTCCTTGTCGACATGTTTTTACAAGAATTGACGGCCATGTGAGGAATGTTCCAACATCTTGTTCGATTGTATGAATGTCATCATCGTCATTTGGAATATGTAGCTCACCACTTTGGCTCATTAGCTATGTTAATTGACACTCTAACATGATATGTTGGAAGTTTTCTATTGTGTAGCATGTCGTTCTGCATATTGAACATTATAGCCCTCGCTATAAAGTGATAGGTGGAAGTTGATAGATATAAATCAAAGTCATTTTCACCCTGTAGAATATTATTATAGGAAAGGTATTAGTGTCTATGTGATTCACATTTCATAGAAACAATTATTATAACATTGATTACCTTAGGTAAGTCTGGTTTTTTAGGGGAATGGCTCACCTCAAAGCTGGTGGGGTGGGGAAGGATCTTCATGCACGGGTTGTTGTTGAGTTGTTTCTTCTCTTTTCCTCCACCCCACCCCCCCCCCCCATCAAACATGATATGATCTCTCTCTGGTATTGTAATTATTCTTGAAAAATAGCTATTGTTTCTCTCATATTTTTCATTTCCTAGGTTTGATCCTCTTCTTGTTTTTCTTTTTGAAAATATGTTTGTGGTGTCACCCAAAAACCCACAAATTTGACATGGCCATACTGTTCTAGATGCTTTAAGGCCATTGAAAGTATGTCTGCATCTAGTGTAGGTTTTTTTGATTCCTATGACTATGTCTGATAGAAAATATATGAAAATAAGTAGTCATTGTTATGTAATAGTTATTTAAATCAAATCAGATTTATATTAT
Source organism: Viscum album (assembly GCA_963277665.1). Taxonomy (NCBI): domain Eukaryota; kingdom Viridiplantae; phylum Streptophyta; class Magnoliopsida; order Santalales; family Viscaceae; genus Viscum; species Viscum album. Next base: position 2,028,635,273 of record OY728127.1, read on the forward strand.
GTCATACTTACACATGTTTCCCACACTATTTGTGTGGTTTCATATATCAGTATCCACTCTTTATTTACACAATCCTCCTTCCATAGCACATTGTGTGGGATGGAATTGAATTTCTATTTTGATTCATCAATCTGCATATAAACAGTGAAACATGGTTAAGGTGATGTTTTATGTCACATAAAATTATTATGGTAGATTTAAAATATGTACCAATTTTTTCTCAAGTGAAGCGTACCCCATCCTAGCTTTACGGTAGGGGTACACTATTTTTTTCTCATTCTTTATTTTCAGCACCCAGTTGTTGTTTCATAAATAAAAAACAATCAATCAAAGTGATGAATAGAAGTAACGTCAAACAACGTATTACCTAACATAATGTACTTGAAAAGTCTCCTCCCCATGATGGATGCTAAATACATCCCACTCTCCTTAGGATATCAAGTTTCCATAAAGAGGAGGTGGGTGTGACTTGATTTTCCCTTCAGCATCTTTAAGATAATATTTCATTAAAATTGTGTGGAAGCCTCTATGAATCCTTCCTACAACTCTTAATACATATTCCTTGTGTGAGGAATCTACTATAAATGCACTCTGTAATGGATTATGAAGAGTAATTCAATGTTTTAGTATTTTATTTTTTTAATAAATTAAAGAAATGATATCATAATGTTATCGTAATCTCTTCCCACATTAGTGTCTTAATCCCGGTGACAACATGGTGCCGCAATTGTACATCAATCGACACGCATTGTAGAGTGATGATTCCAATATAACTACTAAATATGGATTTTTTGGGGTTAACAGGTTGGACTTGCTTATTTTATCACATCTCAAATTTCATTCCATTTTCTATTACTTTAAGGATTTTGGATAAAACTTTCAAACTATGACGATCTTGTTTTTTTACGCCATCAAGGTTTCATTTCCTACCATTTCCTCAAAAGCATCATCATTATGTTCCTCTGGAGAGATATCATCGAGACTAGGACCAGTAGAAACAGGTTGAGAAACCTGTTATACCTCAGCACTGGGAACAGTAGTAACAGGTTGAGAAACCTGTTGTTGCTTTGCACTAGGACCAGCAGCAGTCGGATGAGAGACCTGTTATGCCTCGGGATTGGGCACATCAGTAGGTGCAGAAGTTATTATCTGCCTAAGTGGTTCAACATTTAATTTACATTACATAAAAGTAGCAGTGAAGAGATAATAACATAACGTAACATAATGTATATTACAATAAACAAATAACCTGATTATTGAACTCTTTTTTTAAGGATAAAGAGATTTGACCCCTCTATTGACTATGTAAATACCTTCAGTGTGGTCTCCTATGACATAAAAAATGTTGTATACATTAGGACCACTGTGAAATTATTGTGAATTTCCAATGAAAGGGTCATACTCCATTGAACTTTCATCTGACCCTTCATTTGTTTTGGTCGATAATAAAACAATTGGCCAGTTTAAGTTTGTGGGATATGGAACATAAAATACTTGAAATTAATGTGATGCTAGTATAAATGGTTTGTCTTTCTCCCCTTACTTACTGAAATCAACTTTCACAAATCCCAATTCACCTATTTTAATATCACTCTTGTTATCAACCCACTTGCATTGAAAATCATCACTTGGAATTTTTTATAATCCAACTACTATATTTGTTTGATGATTCCAAAGTATGAAAAATTCACATAAATTAGATTTTTTTCCTTAGCACCAGAAACATGAATCTCTTGAGCCACAAGTGTAACCCCACTATTGAAAATGGTACTATCTTCATCACATTCATTAGTATAGAATATATAACCATTAATTGCATAAGCATTGTAAGATGATACATACACACTTGCTCCTCCGTCTAGCCATCGAAGACATTTTGAAATTGAGTCCAGATTTTCATCTTACTTCTTAAAAATATGGTTAAAAACTATTATGTAAACTATTGATTATATGTATCTGATATCCATTTTTCATCCATAGATGGATTCAAATTCCTAATAATTTCTTTGTGGGTTTTAACATATGGGTCAATGTCAAAACTGTTGTGAAAAATGTAAAGGTGGGCCAACTCCTGATCTGTAATATTGATTGTGAAAACCTCTCTTCCAAAAATTCCTTCACCCTTAAACCACCCAGTCTGATGAGATTTAGGTAGGCCAATTATTTCCACACCATATAGGTATTCGTTATAGAATTCAACAACTTCCTCAACAATATATTTCTACGCAATACAGCCCTCTGACCGACTTCAATTTTTGACATACCCTTTCAAAATCTTCATATACCATTCAATTGGGTATATCAATCTATAATATACAAGACCACATAGTCGAATCCCTCACATAAAATGAATTTTCAAATGAACCATTATATCAAATAATGTCGGTGGGAATAACATTTCCAATTCACATAACATGACGACAATTTCTCTTTCCAAAGTTGGAAATTTCGTCGGGTCTATAACTTTGTTGCATATAGATTTGAAGAAGAAACAGAGCTTCGTTAATGTATGGCAGACATTCCTGGGAAAAATTCAATGTAAAGCTATAGGAATTATATCCTTCATCAAAACATAGAATTCATGTGATTTTAGACCCTTTAACACTAAATCGCTCATTGAAATGATGTTCTTGATATTTGATGAATACCCCTATATAACCTTTATGTCATTCAAGAAAGTTTAAAATCTGAATCTCTCCTACCTGGAAGGAGTGTAAGCAATAGGAGGAAGAAATCTCAATTTTTCACCCTTCATTGGTGCCAACTCTTCTCGTATTCCCATCTCAACCATGTCCAATCTATCCTTAATTCCATCCTTTGTTTCCCCAAGTGAATTTTGCAATGTGTCGATGACACTATCACAAACATTTTTTCAACATGCCTAACATCATGAAAATGTCTAACATACAAACAATTCCAGTATGGTAATTCAAAAAGAAACAGGTCTCTTTTTCTAACCGATTATAGTAAGGTTTTTCGAAAATGGTTTTCCAAAAGTAGTGTCCACATCTTTTACTTTATCAAACAATTGATCAACTTTTGGTGGAGATGGTGTTGTACTTTCTTCTCAACGTCCATCGAATGATGTCATCCAAGATCAGTACTTATTCCATTGGGGTAAAAATCTGTGATGTCCTAGAAACACAATTTTTGATAAATGTTTCAACCTAATTGATTGTGTGCCTTATTCGCAAATGGGACACCCTTGAGTTCCTTTAGTGTTATATCCTGAAAAATTTCCTAAGCAGGAAAGTCATTTATCATCCCATGTAACGTCGCTCTCAAAGTGAAATCTTTATTTTTGTAAGAATCATACAATGTAACACCTGAATCCCAAAATAATTTCAAATCCTCGATCAATTGAGCCAAATAAATATTAATAACGTTACCAAGTTGTTTTGGACCTGATATAAGCATAGATAACAAGATGTATTTTAATTTAATGCATAACCACAGTGGTAAGTTATAAGTTACCAACATAATCATCCATGTACTATGATTTCTTCTTTTAAAACCAAAAGGATTCACTCCATCTATAAATAACGCAAGACGAAGGTTTCTCGGCTCATTTACAAAATAAGGATACTCATTATCAATTCTATTCCACTGAGGAGATTCTAACAGGTGATGTTTTTTTTCATATTTAATTCTTGTATTTTCATGCCAGGTCAATTGTCTTGTAGTCTCCTCACTTCCATATAGGCTCCTAAACCTTGGTATAATTGGAAAGTACCATAAAACTTTCATAGGACTGGATTGATCTTTCTTGTATCGAGAAGCACCAAAATTTGGGAATTATTTAAGTGATTTTTGGCTCTTAAAAATCAATATACAGTCATTCGGACGGGTGTGTAATCTTTTAGAGATCATACCCATTAAGCATAGAATACGTTTGGCATCGTATGTTCATCTTGGGTGCTCATTATCTTCTGGAAGCATGTCATTCAGTAGAGAAAGTTGTTCCGTAAAACTAGCATCACTCCACCTGTTTCTTACTTTCAAATTATACAGCTTCAGTATGGCTGACAATGATGTATATTTAGTGCAACTAGAATACAATGGCATCTTTTCATAGCTCTTTAACTTCTCAAATAATTTTGGGAAATCAAGAAGTTCATCTTCAAATGTCCTTATCATTTCCTCAATATGATCTTAATCATCATTCACATATGTAATAACATCCTCCATACGATCATTTTCATTGTTCATGCTTGTAATCATATCAAATGATCTATAAAACATAGTGTTATCCCAACCACTACCTGCATTCGTTTTTTCCCTGTATTTATTCCAACATGTATAACTTTGATCTATTTTGTGATAGATAAGGTGTTCTTCCAACTCCTCTAGATTAATTTTCTTGAATAGAAATATCATAAACATGGAAAAAGGATTTGAGAAGGGTCATATTCTTAATCATTTACAAACATGATAAACTCTTTCAGGCCATCTTTATAATCTTTTGTCAACAGATTTTTATCCATCCATTCTTTATTCATATGCATCCTATTTGATATAGTAATATTAATATTTAACAAAATAATTACACAAAATATGTTCAACTAGGGTCTTCATCCAACTATGATAAGTGGAACTAGCTATGGTAAACAATACCCTTACCTAGCTATGAGAAGCCTTTGCACTAAAATGTTTTAGTATCCCACATGTGATCTATATTCATTGTTGTAAACCAGTTTTTTAGTGTTTCTCTAGAAACATAATGTCTCTAGTCAAGAACTATGGTAGTAAACTAATATATGGTATTATTTTCAAAAGAGTTCTTGTGGGTGGAAGGATTCATTACATGTGTTGTTATGGTTATTTGACTACGGTGTCCATAAAGTGTCTCATAGAGTCCTCTAGTGAAGTGGTTTTCTAAGATTTAATGGAATTACACTAGTAACAAAGTGGTGGTGCCATTGAAATGGGTAAATTTTGGATTGATATTCAATGGTGGAAGAACTACAACATGGAAAAAAATGGCATACCAATCATGCCAACAACCGCAACACCATAAAAACACAGAATCGTGCTCACAATCTCAACCCCATAAAAACCAAACAATCACAATTTTAGATTTTACAAAGCATCCCTTTTTCAATTCCATTTGTTAATTCAGGGGTTATCATAGAAGTTTTATCATCTTGGGACATTCATTCATTAGTCAGTATACGTAAATTACCAATTTTAATATTCAAATGTTCAACAAGAACCAACCAACATGCAATTCATTTAGTATGCAGACAAGGACCACCAACAGCCATGATTTTTAGTGGGGCATTTAGGGCTTACATTTCACAACATAACCATCAATATCAAATAGTAATAACATGAAAACAAGAGGAGACCAATGAGTAAGAGTAGAAAACTCACTGTGAAGGTTTCGTTCAGTGTGCAGCAGAGGTGCATTCGTGGCAGAGAAGAGGCATGTGACAAAGTATATTTCCAACTGAAAAGAAAACATAAAATGATAACACACATGTTAAACAATTTTATTGTTAAATAGTGGGATTTTATTTTCCATCTATAGTATCTAATTTCTGTTTATTTATTTTTTTCATATCTATTATATTCCTAGATATTCAACTTATGAATGGGACATGTTTGCTTTTCAGGAGAATGATCATTTTTAATTTACTCTAATTAAGGGGTAAAATATTCCACATTAATTGTATTCTTTTCCCAAGGGATCGTTGTTATCCCGTAGGGATCATGAACACCTCTTATGTTAGTGGAAAGTCAGGTCAATTATTGGTTATGATACCAACCTAGGTCCTACCATTACATTTACAATTCTAATTGACCAATGTCCATTTAAATATAGTATTTGGGGGGGGTCAGACACTAATATATAGAAGTAATAAGAGAGGTAAAAAATATTATAGTCTCTCCAATACAAGTGATGAAAGATGAAACATACATCGGGTGAGGGAGAACCACCCAAGAGTAGAGGAGGAGGAGGTTGGGGTAGCGCAGAGGGGTTCTGGATGAGAAAAGGGGAAAATCTAGTAAAACATAAAAGGTTCAAAGGGCAAGGGGTTAGGTTGTCTGGGGGGTAGGGGTTGTAGGGGTGCAGGGGAGGGGTGTGGGCTGTCCAGGGAGGGGGGTGGGCAGTCTAGGTGGGGGCTGCAGGGGTGTGGGGGAGGGGATGGGGTTGTTTAGGGAGGTGGGGGGGTTTCCACTATAAAACAACCATTAGGTATCCTAAAGAGTGAATTATTAGAGGGGGAAATTATGAGGAATAGGGGTTTGGGTGATGGGGTCATGTAACTAATAAAGAATAGGGGAAACTCATTAAAAAGATTAAAAAATCTCTTTTCAATTCAAGAATAGGGTACATTATGGTGTATCTTAAGGGTCTATTGTATAGTGAACCATGTGATGTCACATTGTTGAATTACCACAAGGTATATACTACAACACTCATCCCTTATGTGGAACCATTTAATCTTGATCATGAATTGTGATGTGATTATATGCATCACAGAATGACATCCACCCCCCAAAAAAATAGTATGGAGGGCATAACATAGCCAACCTCCCACATGATCCAAACCATTAACATAATGTGGGTCCCATGGATAAACTCACATTCATAAAGGAGGACCTAAAGAGGAATAACCAATCTAACCTTTAACACAATCTAAATCACTAATACAAGGTATTTCTCATGGCTAATAATATATACTAGAAGTGGATTGTGAGAAGGTCATAAAAGAGCCAACTTACATCCTAAGAAGGACTACCAATGTAAGACAAATACCTTGGCTAAATGAACATACATAAAGCATATCCTAGGGAGGGTATAACATAGATAACCTTAAACACAATCCGAACCACTAAAATAATTTATGTCTTGTGGAAAATCGCATATACCCCGCAATGTATACCCAAACTTAAACTTTAAAAAATTTGAAAGAATGTTCACCTTGGTGAATTATCTATAAATTGAAATGTCAAGGTATCTAGGCCTTATCCTCATCATAGATATATAATAATGATTAAGATATAATGAAAAGGTATGGAATATAAGACTTGTCCTATATCTTAGCTAGCCAATGATTGATACCTAGCATCGAGCAAGAGGTTATTACATAATAAGCTCATACATGACCCATCCTAAGAAGCCTCTCTAAATGTATCCATCATTGTCATATCCTATAGTTAAAAAATATATTATGATGATCCCAAAACTAAGGTATAATTTGTTCATGGGATCACCATAGAATGGGTATATCATCCCTGAAATGCATTCCTTCAAGATATCAATATTATTAGGAAGTGCATCTCAAACCATTTTAATATTTCATAATTGGTCTAGTATCTCAGATCACATTATTATATGGTAAGTGGAAAATGAAACTCATACAACACATCATAGTATCACATCAATTATATCATCCCATTCTTTAGGCATCTTTAACATAAATTTTCATATCATCCCAATCCATAGGCCATGTCTGAGTGATTAGGCAGGTCATCCCACACCCAAAAAAAAGATATTAATCAAGGGGCATCACTTCCACCGCATAAAAATAGAATTAACAATTTTAATAGTGTGGTATAGTATATAAAAAACTTAAAATCTCATAATAAACATCTTAGAAAATAATAAATAAACCATAACTAGGTTTTCCTAACATATGAATCACATGAGGAGGTGGTTGCAGAGGAGGAGGATGAGTCAGTGGTAGGAGGAGGAGGTAGCAATGGTGGAGAAGGAGGAGAAGTAGGGTCATGGAAAAGGATGGATCACAGAAGAGGAGGAGGATAAGGCAGCGGTGGTAGAGGAGGAGGAGGGTTGCGGCAGAGGATGAGGATAAGGCAGCGATAGTGGAGGAGGAGGAGGAGGGGTCGCAGTGGAGGAGGAGGAGGAGGGGGGAGGAGGATAGTCATGGCGTAGGGTTCAGCTTCTACGAAGGTTTCAATGGGTATGATAAAGGAGGGGCCTATTAGGATTATTTTATAAAAACTGATGGAACCTTTATCAGTGCTAGTTAAAAGCGCTGATAAAGGTCCTATTTGTCAGCGCTAAAATTTTAGCGCTCATAAAGGCATATATTTATCAGCGCTCAAAAAGAACTGATAAAACAACTATTTATCAGTTCTAAAATTATAGCACTGATAAATACTTATTTTATCCATACAGGGATGATAAAAACTGTTATCAGCGCTAATAATAGCACTGATAAATGTACACTTTATCAGTACTTGTTTTAGCACTGATAAAGTGTACATTTATCAGAGCTTTTAGCTAGCATTGATAAAGGCCCACCCCTTTATCAGTGCATTCTGTTTAGTGCTAATAAAGGGCAACACTTCCCTTGCCCTATTTTTTGGTAGTGGACCAAAACCTCCAAACCAAAGCATGTGTGGAAAATCAATTCAATTAACACCCAAATATTAATTTTAATAATAAGAAATTAATATGTGGGTGATGAGGAAATATAAATAAATGGTATTATTATTATATTTTTGAATATGGATATTATAAATATGAATAATAAACCTAAATTTATCATGTAGGGAGTTATAATGCATCTAGCCTAGCAGATGTCCAAGGTAAGGGTTTTTCATCTAAAGTTATATTTTTTGAGACATGTTTTATATTATGCACATATTTTCATTTATATGGTGTATATACAGCCTATTTGGGATATTTTATTATAATTATATTTTTATTCATTGTATTTAAAGTTCTATTTCATGTTCTATATTTAAATTTATTTTAAATCAAAGGTTAACAAATTCATAAGGGTTTCTTTTCCAATATCACTTTGAATTTGATATTTTCCACATATGAGTTCCTAATTATAGAAATTGTATATTATTTATTATCCTTAAATTTTAATATAACATAATTAAATGAATCTATTTTAAACATTTCTTCCATGGGTTATTTTCTATATAAACTAAATTTCTTTTCAAATGTGTGAAAGGAATCTCTATTTAATACATTTCACATGACTGAATTTTGTATCCATATACCTTGGTTTTATTTATGAATATTCCTTTGAAATTTTAAATGTTTTTCTAAATTAGTTTATATTATCATTATTTTATAAAATATTTACTTTTGAATAAAAGTTATTATAAAGTAAAAGGATATTGATTCTTATTTTTTAAATAAATTTTCTAATTCTCTTGTAATGTTTTTTTCATCTATATCAGCATCTTTTAAATTTTATTATGATTAAATAGGGATATTATCTAATGATACCATTGACCTTATTTCTTCGGATAACTGTTGATCATGTCTTATATAATCTTTCAAGAAACCAGTTTCATTATCACGGATTAATTGTGATATTATGGAATTATGGATGTTTTAATGTTCTTTTGGAATGCATATGTGTGGTTTTTATTATGTTATGGGTGGGTTTGGAATTATATATCCCTCCAATTCATTGTATAAATATTTATATCTCATGATATGATGTAAAAAACTAGAGAGTAAATTCAATCCATTAATGTTTAAAGAGAATGGGGATTAAACCCAGTCCACCATGGGACTATATCCATTGTTTGATAATGATCTTGGTAGTGATCCTTGATAAAGTAAATTATTTTATATACTTATATATGTGTCACATTATTATACCACATATCTATGTTATGAAAGAAATCGATGTTATGTTTCCATGGATCATGGTTATTAACTCTTGTTTCAACACTCCTATTATCCATGTCTTCTGTTATACTAAAATCTGCATGTCATGACCCTTGGTTTACGACCTATGTTTTATTGGTTGTGATTCTCTTATGTTATGCCCATGAAATTTTTTTATGTTCTCATACCAATATGCTCATGTTATTCTCTCTTACGATCTTTGATTGTTATCTCTTATGTTTACCCATACTGGGTATTTGAGATCGCCCTTTCTTATTTTTATATTACCAAATTTAAGGAGTGTATTATGTATGATGTGTCTAGAAGGATATCACATGTAAAGAATATATATGTTATATATTGAAATACATTTTTGAAATAAGTTGGTTATGTATCTAATCACCAAATACACTAAAACTATAGGTTCTAGGGAATTGTTTATTAGTATATCTAATAAGTATTAACATAAATTAATGTAATATGTATATATTTTATAGTTAGGTCTTTTCAAAAGGTGAGCCAATCTCTATATGGTTCAACCAAGTGTAATTACAAAGGATTAACTTCAATAAATTCCAACACTTAACCTGAAAATTGTTCTCAAACCAAAGCACAACACCCATCATATGTAAATCCGGAGGTTGGATTTAGTCAATAATTTAACTCTGAAATAATGATTTTATCATTAGTTTTATTTTACTTGTTGATTCTTCAAGAGAATTATGGTTCAACTAGGACTCTGAGGTAACTCCTTAAGTTGTATACTGACTACAGTTATGGAACAATTATTTCTCCCATCTTTTGTCACTTTCTTGGATCTATGTTAGTTCTCACATTGAACTGTAATATTATAGGATGCACCTTCTTTGTACATGCATACTCTCACACTGTTGAGGAGAATTCGAGTTACAATTTTTCATTTAATAATATAATATGAACATGCATGCCCGTATATATAATAAAGATAAATGGATGATGCATCAATCATTAAATAATATTATTTAATAATTAATCATTACAAAATATTACACATTATAATAAATAAAAATAAATAAATATTATTCCAATTATAAATGGGTTGGTCTCACCTCATGATCAATCCATATGAATAAATATTGTATAAAATAATAAAACAAAAACTCTACTTGAATTTTTTTTTAATAAATTTAAAAAAATAGTATTATAATTTTAATTTGTGAAAAATATGTATCTAGGTCCTCTAAATGATTTAATTATATTATTAATCATTTAAAATATTTTAAGGAATTGTTCTAATTTTTTTCAACCATTTATGAAGCTTAAAAATACCATAAAGAGAATTTGGGGCTCATTCTGGGCATGAATGGGGGTGGCTAATTTTTTTTAAAATATATATAAATAAATAATTATAAACCTGCATTTAATAGTGTGGATGATGGGAACTTCTAAATAATCAATAGGGACCCCACCCTTTAATTTTAATTTTTTTATAATAATCCATGTGATGTGGATTTACCCCCCCCCCCACCCAACCTACCCTTCATGTAAGGGTGCACCCCCCCCCCCCATCTTTTTAATTCCCTCTAATCTTTAGATAGTCGTAACTCATCCATTTGAAGTCCGTTTTGTGAATCATATGTAAATTTTAAACCCTATAAAATCCCTATACCTTAATTATAGTAAATTTAATTAAAATTATTTACATAAAAAAATTAAGGCTAATATGACACTAACATAATGAATTAGAGCATATAAGAAGGTTCGGTATGGGTATATCTGAAAATTTTTACCAAATCTATATAATAACACAAGATCCTATATAATAGTTCCAATATTCATTAATGGTTCATTATAAAAAATGTCACGACCTATCCTTGGGGCCCGTGTCGTGAATACCCCAAGCTCGCCTTCCATAGGCCAGGGGCGGGTGACTAGCACCAAGGCGTAAATCCCGGTAAAAAGGGAAGGCATTGCCTTTGTAAAGTAAACAAACACCACAGAACAAGCAAGAAGTAGTAGTAAACACTAAGTAAAAACTGGGTACAACAGTAAGTGCGGAAAAGTAAGTGGGCCAGTATACAAACCAAAACCGAAAGTAAAGTAGAACTCGAAATGGAAAAAAACAACTGAAAGTAAAGTCGCAACGTCGAGTGGTCCACTGGAAATCCCACCTAAAGGGTGAGTACAGATAGCCTCCACAGCTCCTCGGGTCCATCCATCTGTTCCGAGAATGTCCCGCCCAGTGGTCCACCTCCAGGTATCATCCTGCTCTGCAAGCCTCAACCACGATCAGCATTGTCCATCGTCTGCAACCAACACAACGTAGTGCAGGCATAGCCCGTGCAGGGGTGAGTATAAGCTACTCAGTAGGGACCCCGAGACCCTCAAAGGTCTCCCAGAATCCACAAGGATAATCCACAAAGGAAAGATACAATCATGAAGTAACAATCGACACTGCTTAGGTATATGCCCATACATATACCTAAGTCATCAATTCCGGTTCAGCTCCAACATCTGAGCTCAAGTAAAACCCATTCCACACAGGAAAGAAAAACGTAAATCCACATAGGATAGCACAACACAATCCACACAGGATATCACAACACAATCCACATATGAAAGTAAAACAGGATTTAGATCACACAGGTATACTTCTTCAAAAGACGATAGAGATGATCAGATATTTCCACTGATTCATCTAAGTCGTCGGACCAACAAAGGATCGATAGGTACTAACCCCCGCAAATACCCACACAGGATCGGACCCACACAGGATCGATAGGTAACAAACCCCCGCAAAGACCCACACAGGATCGGACCCACACAGGATCGGACCCACACAGGATCTGTAGGCGCTGGCTCACACAGAACCGTTGAGCGCTGACCCACACAGGATCGGACCCACATAGGATCTATAGAATTGATCCACGCAGGATCGCTGAGTGCTGAAGTCGTCGTCATCGAATCCACTGAGGATCTCTGAACAGTCTTTGTCGTCGTCGCAGTCGCAACGCAGCCAGCTCTAGGGTTCCCGCACACAGCAAGATCGTTCAGGAGGGTCCGCTCCACGAGCCGAGAGGCTGATACATCAACTGACACAAATTCCAGAGTTGATGTATCCAAAAGTTCCGTATCATCAATAGGAACTCAACGTCGCAGACGGAGCGTCAATCGGACGCCCGGTCTAAGAGTTATTGGCTTTTTCGTCCCAGGGGCCTGGTTGGTTTTTAAGTCAAAACCAACCCGACCGTACTCCACCTACGTCCAAACCTCTAGCAGAGTAATACAAAAGATCTATCTCACTAATAGGAATCCCACAAAGTCGACGACACGTCAATCGGAAGTCCGGAGCTCAAGTTATGAGTGTTTCTGCTCCGAGGGCCCAGTTGGTTTCGTGCACGAACCAACTCAGCTGAACCCAAAGTATTCCAAAACCTTGAGTGTGATATACCAAAAAGACCGTCTCGATCCAAGGATCACATTTCAACTGACGGTACGTCGATCGGAGGTCTGTAGCTCAAGTTATGGGCGACCGACCGGAAGTGGTTCGATATTAAGGGGTTCGGGCCCGATCCGACCTGGCCCGATACCCCCAGGGTCGGGCCGAACCGGGTCGACCCGAACCGGGTCCGGGTCCGGCCCGCTTGGGCGCGGCCCGGCCAGGTCGGCACGGCCCTGCCTGGCCTGGGCTCGCTGGCCAGGCGCTCGGCCAAACGGTCGAGCCGTTTGAGGGGGGGGGGTGCCTGCCCCCTTGTCTTTGTAACCGCGGCCCCCATTATAGGGGCCGCTTGAGCTGGCCGTCGGGGGTTTGTAACCCCCGGATTCTCCATGACCGGTCGGCCCACTTGGCCGGCCGGCTTCCACCACCACGGGACCGGCGACGGCTGCTCCGACACCGGTAGCCCGGAACCGGCCGCCGGTCTCCCTGCTCCGCCGCGACCCGGAACCGGCCGCAGACTTGGTTCGTCCGACGCGGCGTGTCGGCACTGTTCCCCTTCGCCGCAACCCCGCTCCGGCAGCGGTGTCTTCGGGTTTCTCCAACGTGGCGCGACGGCGTTGCGACCTTGTTCGGTTTCACGGCGCGGCGCGACGGCGCCGCGCAATCCTTGTTGTATGATCCCACGCGGTGCGACGGCACCGCGCCATTCCCGTTCCAATCCACATTAGAAACAACAACATGGATAATGGAGGAGGTTCGGCCGTGTTTGTGTGGTCCGGCCCCCTCTCGTTAATCGATAGCAGTTGGTCATAACTCACGAAGAGCGTCAAGGTAGTAATCACGAACAAAAATAAATAAAACCCCTACATTGAGCGTAGCTTGAACGTAGGTTCATCGCAGAAATAACCGTCACGGGAAGAGGCATCACGGAAGGAGACGTCGCAGAAGGAGAGAACCGTCATTGGCGTTAGGTGATCTCCGAGGAGGGCGTCACACGCCGTCGTCCGCCATCGGGGGTTGACGTTCTTCGTTGGTGGTCGAACGTTCTTCGCGTTCTTCGTCGAAGAACGAGAGTCCTCTCTTTTTCTCACAAGCTTTTACACAACAAGGTTCCAACCCCAAATAAAATAAGTTCATCACTTATTTTATTAACATAACTTAAACTTTTGAATTTCAAACAAACACAAATAACTCACTTAATTAAATAACTTAAGTTATCAAATTAATGGTGAGTTGAGGGAGTTAGAGAATATGAAGGGGTGGGGTTCATGTGGGCCCCACCACCCTCATAACCTCCCATGGGAAGTTGGGTGGTTTTCCCCAACTTCCACCCAAAGGTTTTAACCACTTATAAAAATAAAAAATGTAGTTAAATATTTATTTTAACTTCCACAATTTTTATCAACTTCTCTCATGAAAACGCAACCCCGGAAAATGTGTTCCTAAGCAATTACCGGCGCTGTGAATCCATCGGTGCCCTCAGAATTCGATTCTGAGCACCGGTTCAAAATTTATAAAAACCCGCTCATTCGTTCACTGAACGTAACCAAGCTAAACTTAGGATAGAAATTCCGGGCACACCAGGCCTCGGAATCAAGTGCCGTCAGAAACTCCGTTCTTGTAAAATCCCAAAGAAAATTAAGAAAAAAATTTCCTTGAATTTTATGGGTCTTTACATTACTCCCACCTCAGGGATTTACATCCCCATAAAGATACATCATAAGATAGGGGGAAAAATGTGGGTACTGAGCACGCATCTGAGCCTCTCGCTCCCAAGTGCTCTCCTGGAGATTCTCGTGCTGCCATCTGATGTGCACAAGAGGAATCGACCGTCCATGTAGGACCTGCTCCTATCGATCCTCGATCTCCACTGGGAACTCCGTAAAATTCACCCCATCATCAACGTATAGCTCCCCATGGTCAATGATATGCGATGGGTCATGCACGTATCTCCTCTGAGATACGTGGAAGACGTTGTAACGACCCAAATTTTGAATAAATCTTGTTTCCTAATTTTATGTGTTATTTTATTTATTTTTATACTCAACAAAAATGTTTCATTTGATAACATGATTATAATTAAAATGAGACCATTGGGTTTAGACGGTTATATGACCATTGGTCAATATGACCGCTGGAAACTAAACGTTTTGATTATTGTCTCTAAATACAAGTAATCTTGGTTAATTATTATAGAAAGAAGATTCGATGGCCTCACCCAGTAGTCTTGGACCGATCGAAGCCCATATAATAGAACTTGGGAAGGAGGTAGCACCACTGGGCTTTGCTCTGGACCAAACCCAAGCCGAACTTCATCGTGTGAAGCTAGAACGGAATCGCCTCTGTGAGAAGCTCAAACTGATAGAAATTACTACTCGTGCGATGTTAGCTGAGCCTCCCTCAGATTCTCTCACCTTAGCACACCTTACACTTAGGTCCTATGCTGGTGTGATAAGGGGCTATGTAAGGAGACCGTAACTGCCTTGTGTAATCCTTTGTTTTAAATAAAAATTGGGATTTCTTCTTACGAGGAAGTTTATGAATTTTTAAATGACCGGATAAATATAGTATGCATATTTATGATAAATTTTAGAAAAATGATATTTTAAAAATGTTTATGTAAACCTTAAATAATTAAAAATGTGTAATGATTTTCAAAAAAATGGTCTTCTACAATTATGTTTAGTACGAAATTTAGAGTCTAATAAGATCAACTTGATTTTTGATGAATAGTAAATTATGAATAGTGATTTTATGATTAGGATTAGTAATGTGTCCAAATGGATTAGTAATCTCACTTAAAGAAAGTATTAATATAATCTAGGCACCTTGATTAAGTAATGTGATTCAATAAAATGGTTAAGTAACGGTTTCATAAATTATTATTCAAGTATTAGTTTTTTTGGGTGAATAGTGTTTTTAAATTAAAAATTTAATTAAAAATATTTAGAAAATTATTTTTATAAAATGGATTTCATTTTTGAACTCAGAGCGTCGATATTATGTTATGGTAATTTTTGGGGATTTTTCTGAAAAAATGAATTTTCAGTGAATAGTGTATTTATTTAAAAATTAAATTAAAAATATTTAAAAAAAATATTTTTATAAAATGGAGTTCATTTTTGAAATCAGAGCATTGATATTTGGTTAGGGTGAAATTTTTGGGATTTTTCTGAGAAAGTTGAATTTTCAGTGAATAGTAAAAATACAGTTTTATGGTTTCGGTATGTTTAATGATCTCATAACTGTGTCATGATGATGTCATGAGATATTTTAAGGGATGACCAGCCAAAGGTGATTAATTATTGTATTGGGGGCCCCATGTGGCCTAAATCCATGGAAAGTACCATGGGAGGGCCCATGCTTTTGAGAAAACCACTTTTGAGGTGTCCCTTGGCCATTAATGCCTTGTCCCCTCACTTTGCCTATAAATACCAAGAAATACTCTCATCCTTTCGACTCCCCACTCTCCCCAAACTAAGTTATGGTCTCATTACCTCCCAAGGAGTCCTCCCAAGGTGCCCCCAAGCCCTCAAGGTCCCAACCTTTGAGTTTTAAGAGTTACGTTTTAAGGTAAGGGATTTGACCTCTCTCTTTCATTTCAAGTAATCTCTTTTATGTCATTCCTTGTATGCTCCATGTTCTTATATTGGAGGATGTTATTTTATACTCCTCTTAATTCCCTTTTAATGTTAATATAATGAGATATCCCCTCTTACTCTCGTTATTTCGTTTTATGAAGTTTTAAGTGGCGTCGTTAGGCTGCCGAAATTTTTGTAACGGATTCTTTCTCCCCTCTCATTTTTCAAGATCTATTTTCATGTAAAGTATTTCAAGTTCCTTTTTATTATGTTGGGGTATGATATATAAATTTATCGTAATGATATTTTATGATCATATGATGAGAGACCTCATTTGATCTCTTCAATTCAGTATTTTGAAGTTTTAAGTGGCACCGTTAGGCTGCCGAATTTTTAAGTGGTTCTTCACCCTTCTCGTCTTGAAGTTCTACTTTCATGTAAATTATTTCAAGTTCCTTTTTGTTATGTTGGGGTATGATCTCTATATCTATCATACTGGACTCTTATGTTCATATGATGAGAGACCCCGTTTGATCTCTTCAATTCAGTATTTTGAAGTTTTAAGTGGCGTCGTTAGGCTGCCGAATTTTTTAGGGGATTCTTTCACCCTTCTCATTCTTTTCAAAGTTCTACTTTCATGTCAAGTCTTTCAAGTTACTTTTTAATTATGTTGGGGAATTATCTCTATATCTATCATACTGAACTCTTATGTTCACATGATGAGAGACCCTATTTGATCTTTTCAAATCATTTTTGTTGAAGTTTAAGTAACGTCGTTAGGCTGCCGAACTTTCATAAGAGAAATCTAATTTTTGTCTTCCTTCCATGTTTTTCATTTCAAATGGTATGTCCTTGAAATTTCATTACCATGATCATGTATCCTTCTTATTCTGTCCATCTACTGTTTTATGGGTCATTTATGAATTTTTGACCCATTTTCCCTCTCTTTTTAATGTCTTCTAAAACCTCGTAACATAGCCGTTATGCTGCAGAATTTCCGTCTCAAAATGTCTCTCTCTTTTTCTAAAGTTCTTTTATATTATTAAGTGAATACTCAAAGATCTTTCTTCTAAAGGGGTATTCACATATATACCAAAATGTTCTATTTTAAATTCTGGGATTTACATACATGAGACCCACCTTCCTTTTCTGTGGGTTTTAAAGTGATGTAAAGATCATGTCTTTAAAGCAGTTTTTAAAACGTTGTGATTATGAAATGAAACCCATTTATTTTATGTTATATGGGTTATTTATGAAATTTTTGATGATGATATATGTGGCTCACATGATAATAAAGTGAAATTTAAGGGTGCGCCCTGATAGCGCTCCAATGCATTAGGTAATGATGTAACCACTAGAGATTACAATTTACATGATACCTTGGTGAATAACCTTGGTAATTTTCAAATGACACCTTGGGGATGGACCTTGGTGATATGTTCATGATTGTCTATGTTAAATGATGTAGCCACATCTTAAAGTTATGAAAAATGTTATTTTTATTATGATATGCCACATGATTTTTTTTATCATGCCTTAAAGTTCTTGTTCATGACATAGTTGATGTATCTGAAGTTCACATGTTAAATGTTTCCCTTGTTTCCCTTACTGGGCCTTATGCTCACCCTTTCATTTGATGTATGTCCCCAGGTTATGAGATGCAGTAATGAACCTAGGATTAACATGAGGAGAAGCCTTTCAAGTGTTTAAGAAGAATGTTTTATGTTTTCATGTTTTAAGTTCCTGGTTTCCAAGACACTAAACCTTAAAGATCCTCAGTTTTGTATAATGAAATGAAAGTTTATGTGATAAAAAGGTGGGATGCTATAGACGTCATGCACCCGGTGCAACTGAGGTGGTAGAGCCAGGCGATAAGCCACCTCTCCAATCTTGCTGAGGACCTGGAATGGTCTGATGAAGCGTGGAGACAACTTGCCGCCTCATCCAAATCTCTGTAATCCACGTCGAGGTGAGACACGCAAGAAGACGTGGTCGCCATCCTTAAACTCTAGTGGCCTCTGCCTCCTGTCAGCATAAGACTTCTGCCAGGTCTGATCTATCCTCATCTGCTCCTGGATGACCTGGACCTTCTCTGTCGTGGCCTGGACCATCTCCGGTCCTACAAGTGTTGACTCCCCAGGGTCTGTCCAGCACAGCGGTGATCTGTAAGGCCGGTCGTACAACACCTCGTATGGTGCCATCCCGATGGTGGAGTGGTAGCTGTTGTTGTATGCGAACTCCGCCAAGGGTATGTGATCCTCCCAGCTGCGACCAAAGTCGAGGACACATGCGCGGATCATGTCCTCGAGAGTCTGAATGGTCCTCTCCGTCTGACCATCCGTCTGAGGGTGAAAGGCGGTGCTCAAACGTAGCTATGTCCCGAACGCCTCTTGAAACCCCTTCCAAAGCCAGGAAGTAAAGAGGGAATCTCGATCAGAGACGATAGATGATTACACACCATGAAGCCGTACAATATCCTGAACGTAGAGACGTCCCAAGCTCTCCACTAAGCCATGCTCTCTAATGGGTAAGAAGTGTGCCGACTTGGTAAGTCGGTCGAAAATCACCCAAATGGAGTCGTGACCTCTAGAAGTGCGTGGAATTCCAGTCATGAAGTCCATAGATATGCCATCCCACTTCCACTCCGGGACCTCCAAGGGTTGTACCAAGCCTGCTGGTACCTGGTGCTCTGCCTTTACCTGCTGGCAGGTGAGGCATCGAGAAACGAACTCATCCACAGCCTTCTTCATGCCCGGCCACCAGTGCTGTCATCTGAGATCCTGGTACATCTTCACTGCTCCTGGATGTACCACCAAAGGAGAAGTGTGAAACTCTCTCAGCACCTCCTCCTGCAAAGCAACTGGTACCAAGGTACGTCCTCTGAAAAAGACGTTATGCTCTACTCTAAATGAGAAACTATCAAGTTCCTACCCTGAGGATATCTGTGCACGTCGTGTCTCACAGTCGGCGTCCCCACGTTGTGCCTCTCCGACCCACTGTAGTAGTGGAGGGGTGACTGTTAGAGACTGAAGGAAGGTTGCTCCATCTCTATCCATGAAGGATATCCACAAAGCGGCTAGCTGCTCTGACGCCTCCTCAAGTAGCTGAATGCCCGTCCTTCTACTGAGAGCATCGGCTACTACGTTCCCCTTTACAGGAGTATAGACTATCTCAAAGTCATAGTCCTGGAGGAACTCAAGCCACCGCCACTATCTCAGGTTCAGGTCCTTCTGAGAGAAGATGTACCTGAGACTCTGATGGTCAGAAAAAACTATAAAGCGCTCGCCCATCAGATAGTGTCGCCATGTCTTCAAAGCGAAGACCACCGCTACTAACTCCAGGTCATGGGTAGCGTAGTTCTGCTCATGCGTCCTCAACTGACATGATCTATAGGCGATCACTGCTTTCTCCTGCATCAGGACACATCTGAGTGCAGTCCCTGATGCATCGCAGTAGACTAAGTACCCTACTCCCTCCTCCGGAAACCTCAAGATAGGTGCGCTGGTCAATCTCTGTCTCAGCTCCTGGAAGATCTACTGACATCTGTCTGACCACACAAAGGGTTACCCCTTCTTCGTCAAAGCTGAGAGTGGTGCCGCAACTCTGGAGAATTCTTTCACAAATCTCTGATATTATCCAGCTAGTCCCAAGAAACTCTGCACCTCCGTCACGCTCCTGGGTGGCTCCCAAGCTAGCACTACCTCTATCCTCACAGGATCCACCGCAACTCCCACCTCAGAGATGACGTGCCCCAAGAAGTGGGGCTCGCATATCCAGAACTAACACTTCGAGAGATTTCCATAAAGCTGGTGCTCTTGGAGTGTGTCTAGTACAACCCGCAAGTGGTAGGTGTGCTCCTCCTCAGTGGTCGAGTAAATCAAAATGTCGTCGATGAAGACCACGACAAAATGATTGAGGTATGGTTGAAAGATCCTATTCATGAGGGCCATGAACACTGCTGGAGAATTGGTTACGCCGAATGGCATAACTAAGAACTCATAGTGGCCATACAGACATCTAAAGGCTGTCTTCTGCACGTCCTCTTCCCGAACTCTAAGCTGATGATAGCCTGACCTGAGGTCTATCTTTGAGAACCACCGTGCTCCCTTTAGCTGATCGAAGAGGTCATAAATCCTTGGTAGCGGATACTTGTTTCTTACTATCACCAGGTTCAGGCGACAATAGTCGACACAAAGTCGCAAGCTCCCGTTCGCCTTCTTGGAAAACAAAATCGGGGAAGCCAAGGGTGAAACGCTGGGTCGGATGAATCCCTTTCCCAGTAAGTCCTCCAACTGTACCCATATCTCTCGAAGCTCAACGGGGGCCATTCGATACGTTGGAGTCAATATCGGGGTTGTACTGGGGTATAGGTCAATATATAAGTCTACCTCTCTGTGAGGAGGTAGTCTTGGAACATCGTCGGGAAATATTTCCGCATACTGATCCACCACTGTAGGAAAACTAGGACTCTGCACGTCAACTGCTCCTTGGATGAGGCTAGCCAACTGATGAGTGATGGGCTATCCTCTCCTCTGCGGAAGTCCATCTTGTGCTGCGAAGGCTCCCTTCTCGCCGGTGAAGTTGAACCTGCTCTCGTCGGTACGTACACATCACACCTTGCGCCTAATACAGTCAATCTGAGCATGGACTGTAGATAACCAATCCATGTCCAAGATGACGTCGTAAGGCCTCAACGCTGCGACAAAAAGATCCTAGCCAAAGCTCTCGCCTCCTAGAGTAAGCTCACACTGCCGGCACCAGTGTGTAATCGTCGAGTCTACTCCCGTAGGAGTCTCTAGCCGTAAGGATCGAGCCAACGGCTCCATCGGAATCTCCGAGCTCCGAACAAGAGCAGCGGCTATGAAAAAATGACTCGCTTCTGTGTCTATAAGAACTGCATCAAGGGTGGAATAGACACAAATAGTACCTCGAATAATCTCGGGCGCGCCGTGGTCGTAGGCCTCTGCTGCCTGGAGCTGTGCCTGTCTCTGCCCGCCAGCTCCCTGTGGTCGGGGTGGACCTCCTGGTGGTGGTGGTGGTAGGGCCTCAAAGTGTCGCCCACCACCTGCTGCTCGGCCAGCTCCTCTTCCTAGTTCGCCTGCTCCCTACGGACCGCCACGGTTGACCCTCTGCCTCTGCCTGGGTGGTCCCTCAACCGTCTACTTCTCCTCAGCACGGCGGGTCGGGCAGTCACGAGCCATGTGGCCCTGCCCGCCGCATGAGTAGCATTTCCTGCCTCTCGAAAGACTGGCTCTGCGCTGTGTGTCCCGCACTGCTGAGCCAGTGTCCTGAGGTCGTCTTCCTGAGGGTCTAGTCTATCTAGACCCATGAGTCATTCGTCGACTGCCTGCTGTAGAAGACACTGCTACCTGCCACCTTGTGGTAGGTCTCGCTGTTGAAGAAGGCTCAGCAAGGAAGCTCTCGGTCAAAAGGACTCGCTCCAGTACTCCTGCCTGAGTCGGAATGCTGAGGGAGATCAGCGATGCCCTAATCTCATGCCTCAATCCCTACTCAAAGGTTCGGTCCCAGAAGAATGGTTCACGTACCATATCTGTCGAGTAGCGCGAGAGATCGGTAAATCTCGTCGAGTACTGGGCGACCATCAAGCTGCCCTGTCGCAGCTGTAGGAGCTCCTGGATGTGCACCGCACGGAGGGTGGCTGGGATGAACTCTGAGCTAAAGAGGATCTCAAAGTCCATCCATAGAAGTGATGCTTCATCGTGCACTTGGAGCATCAGGCTCCACCATCGGCCTGCTGCCGCGTGCAGTAAGCTCGCTGCGAGGATCACCATGAGGTCTACTGGTGTCCTCACTAACCTAAAAACTCGTACGACTGCCTCCAGCCAGTCCTCGGCTGCCTGGAGGTCCGTCTCCCCGTGGAACCTGGGTGGTCGCTGGCGCTGGAACTCGTGTAGTTCACTAAGGCGATGTGCATCGTCAGTGGCTGGGGCTGGAAGCATCGGTGGCTCGGCGGGTAAAGGTACCGTCGGTGCCTCAACAGTCAAAGGTCCGTATACCGAGGCCTCGTCGCTCGGCGGGCTGTCGTCACACTCAACTCTCGGAACCCTAGCCGGCTGCCGTCGTGGGGCCATCCTAAAAAGGAAACAGGTGTGCCACGGTCAGAATAGTATACCTGGTGAGCTGACATAAAGTAATCACAAAGAAAACTTGAAACACACATGCAATCAATGTTTTCGTGCATTAAGTCGGAAATCAGAAGTCAGGGTCCTGGTGTACGGATACGTTGGCCGCCGCACCAACACTGGACTCCCTGGACTGATAACCACACCCAATATGCTTAACACTATTGATTTACATAGAAAAAGATCAGAGTCCAAAGTTTTGCGGCAGAACCGAACTCCTCTGATACCAATTTGTCACGACCCGTCCTTGGGGCCCGTGCCGTGACTACCCCAAGCCCGCCTTCCATAGGCCAGGGGCTGGAGACTAGAACCAAGGCGTAAATCCCGGTAAAAAGGGAAGGCATTGCCTTTGTAAAGTAAACAAACACCACAGAGCAAGAAAGCAATAGTAGTAAACACTAAGTAAAAACTGTGTACAACAGTAAGTGCGGAAAAGTAAGTGGGCCAGTATACAAACCCAAACTGAAAGTAAAGTACAACTCGAAAGGGAAAACAACAAATGAAATTAAATCTGCAACATCGAGCTATCCACTGGAAATCCCACCTGAAGGGTGAGTACAGATAGCCTCCACAGCTCCTCGGGTCCAGCCGTCCGTTCCGAGAATGTCCCGCCCAGTGGTCCACCTCTAGGTACCGTCCTGCTCTGCAAGCCTCAACCACGATCAGCGCTGTCCGTCGTCTGCAACCAACACAACGTAGTGAGGGTATAGCCCGTGCAGGGGTGAGTATAAGCTACTCGGTAGGGAACCCGAGACCCCCGAAGGTCTCCCAGAATCCACAAGGATAATCCACAAAGTAAAGATACAATCACGAAATAAAAAATCGACACTGCTTAGGTATATGCCCATACATATACCTAAGTCATCAATTCTAGTTCGGCTCCAACATCTGAGCTCAAGTACAACCCAGAACACACAGGAAAGAAAAATGTAAATCCACACAGGATAACACAACACAATCCACACAGGATAGCACAACACAATCCACATAGGAAAACAAAACAGGATTCATCTCACACAGGTATACTTCTTCAAAAGACGATAGAGATGATCAGATATTTCCACTGATTCATCAAAGTCATCGGACCCACAAAGGATCGATAGGTACTAACCCCCGCAAATACCCACACAGGATCGGACCCACACATGATCGATAGGTAACTAACCCCCGCAAAGACCCACACAGGATCGGACCCACACAGGATCTGTAGGCGCTGGCTCACACAGAATCGGTGAGCACTGACCCACACAGGATCAGACCCACATAGGATCTGTAGCACTGATCCACGCAGGATTGTTGAGTGCTGAAGTCGTCGCCTTCGAATTCACTGAGGATCTCTAAATAGTCGTCGTCATCGTCGCAGTCGCAACGCAGCCAGCTCTAGGGTTCCCGCACACAGCAAGCTCGTTCGGGAGGGTCCACTCCATGAGCCGAGAGGCTGATACATCAACTGACACAAAGTCCAGAGTTGATGTATCCAAAAGTTCCTTATCATCAACAGGAACTCAGCATCGCAGACGGCGCGTCAATCGGACGCCCGGTGTGAGAGTCATTGGCTTTTTCGTCCCAGAGGCCCGATTGGTTTTTAAGTAAAAACAAACCCGACTGTACTCCACCTATATCCAAACCTACAGCGTATTAATCCAAAAGATCTGTCTCACTAAGAGGAATCCAAAAAAGATGATGGCACATCAATCGGACGTCCGGAGCTCAAGTTATGAGTGTTTCCGCTCCGAGGGCCCGGTTGGTTTCGTGTATGAACCAACTCGGCCGAACACAAAGTATTCCAAAACCTTGAGTGAGATATACCGAAACGACCGTCTCGATCCAAGGATCGCATCTCCACTGACGGTACGTCGATCGGTGGCTCGTAGCTCAAGTTATGGGAGACTGACCAGAAGTGGTTCGGTATTAAGGGGTTCGGGCCCGGTCCGACCCGGCCTGATACCCCCAGGGTCGGCCCGAACTGGGTAGACCTGAACTGGGTCCGGGTCCGGCCCTCTTGGGCGCAGCCCGACCCGGTCGGACAGGCGCTCGGCCAAACGGCCGAGCCGTTTGAGGGGGGGGGGGTGGGCCTGCCCCTGTCTTTGTAACCGCGACACCCCATTATGGGGGCCGCTTGAGCTGGCCACCTGGGGTTTGTAACCCCCGGCTTCTCCATTACCGGCCGGCTTTCTTGGTCGGCCGGCTTCGGCCACGACGGGACCGGCGACGGCCGGTCCCCCCTGCTCCGACACTGGTGACCCGGAACCAGCCACCGGTCTCCCTGCTCAGCCGCAGCCCAGAGTCGGTCGTGACCTTGGTTCGTCCGGCGCGGCGCGTCGGTGCCGTGCCCCTTCGCCGCGACCCCGCTCTGACCGCGGTTTCTTTGGGTTTCTCTGATGCGGCGCGACGGCGTCGCGACCTTGGTCGGTTTCACGGCGCGGCGTGACGGCGCCGCGCATTCCTTGTCGTATGATCCCGCGCGGTGCGACGGCACCGCGCCATTCCCGTTCCTATCCACATTAGAAACAACAACATGGATAATGGAGGAGGGTCGGGCATGTTTGTGTGGTCCGGCCCCCTCTCGTTAATCGATAGCAATTGGTCATAACTCACGAAGAACATCAAGGTAGTAATCACGAACAAAAATAAATAAAACCCCTACCTTGAGCGTAGCTTGAACGGAGGTTTGTCTTGGAAATAACCGTAGTGGGAAGAGGCGTTGTGGAAGGAGACGTCACGGAAGGAGAGAACCGCTGTTGGCGTTAGGTGATCTCCGAGGACGGCATCACTCGCCGTCATCCACCGTCGGGGGTTGACGTTCTTCGTTGGTGGTGGAACGTTCTTTGTGTTCTTCGTCGAAGAACGAGAGTCCTCTCTTTTTTCTCCCAAGCTTTTACACAACAAGGTTCCAACCCCAAATAAAATAAGTTCATCACTTATTTTATTAACATAACTTAAACTTTTGAATTTCAAACAAACACAAATAACTCACTTAATTAAATAACTTAAGTTATCAAATTAATGGTGAGTTGAGGGAGTTAGAGAATATGAAGGGGTGGGGTTCGTGTGGGCCCCACCACCCTCATAACCTCCCATGGGAAGTTGGGTGGTTTTCCCCAACTTCCACCCAAAGGTTTTAACCACTTAGAAAAATAAAAATTGTAGTTAAATTTTTATTTTGACTTCCACAATTTTTATCAACTTCTCTCGGGAAAACGCAACTACGGAAAAGGTGTTCCTAAGCAATTACCGGCGCTGTGAATCCATCGGTGCCCTCGGAATTCAATTCCAAGCACCGGTTCAAAAGTTAGAAAAACTCACCCATTCGTTCACTGAACGTACCCGAGCTAAACTTCGGATAGAAATTCCGGGCACACCAGGCCTCGGAATCAAGTGCCGTCAGAAACTGCGTTCTTGTAAAATCCCAAAGAAAATTAAGAAAAAAATTTCCTTGAATTTTACGGGTCTTTACACAAAAAAACTTAAGTACCATGAAATTAAATTATGTAATACATTATTTGTTTATGTGATCCCAACATAATCCCCTCATCATCGGCGTATCTTGGATTGAAGGATCCAACTAAGGGGCTCTCTAGATCATCTAAACTTACTACATGAATCTACTAGTTTTTTATTCTTTAATTATCATTTGATATCATGGAATTTTAAGGACTTTATGATGTACCTATGATTTTGGGAATAACACATTATCAATTCATGAAGATAAATTGATCCAATCTTGTTATTACTTATTATTTCTCACTCTAGGGATTAAGAGATAAGATAAAAGAGGATAAATGTCATTTAAGGGGATTCCACTTCTTACCTTTAGTTTAAATGGTTATAAAGAGTTAGGTTATATTCTCTTTATTTTTAATTTAGACCCTAAAGAAAGTTAACCCATTAAGCTGACCCTTTTCCACATTTAACTTATTTAATTTTTCAAAAATTTCATGAACATTTCATCACTCAAAATTAAAATTTTCATATGTTAAATGATTAAATAAAACCATTAAATTTTATCTTTCCTACTGAATATATTTAATAGACCTAGAAAAATTAATATTCATTCAAAAAAATATTTTCCTTATATGCGCTTATTTGAACTTAAATAACTTATGAATGCCTTGAAAAAATAATTCTGTTAATATTATTCTAAAATAAAATAACATATAATTTATGATGGAACCAAGAATGGTGTAGGTTCACCGATAAGGGAAGGGGCGGATCAGTTAACAATAATACTCTATTTTTCTTTTATGATTTCTTATGAAATAAACAGTGTTAGAGTGAGAAATATCACTATTTTACTCACACACACTATGGAAAGCAATAAATAGAGGAAACTATATATACAATGTTCACTATAAAAAAAATTATTATCTAGTATTTGGCATGATCTAGACTCTCCCAAGATTAAATGATCCTCTAGAATGACTATTTTTGTATAAAAATGAGTAGGTAATATCCATAAACTCATGATACAAGAATATAACTACATTTTCTCCTGATGAGTCTCTGGACAAGTTTCACTAAAATTTTATACTTTTCTGAGGTAAAGATTATCTTTCTCCTAAAATGATTCTCTCCAAACAATATTATAGTTCTCTTATACTTATAAACTGTGTATAATAGGTGTGACTTCCTTTTTCTTCACCACATGACACAATTATGATGGTTACACATAAACCAGTGTGTGAACTTATTGTTCATTCTCTTATTATTCTTATACTTTCAATTTTGTAAGTACTCTTCCTATCCTCTCTTCATGTTCACAATACACTATACTAAACACACTCTTCTTCTAGAAACACTCTATCTTTATTTAATATTTCACTCAACACTCCATATATATGCAACATCCTATTCAAATTAGTGTTTCACAAGAAGAGTGTCTTTCTAGTTTGAATTTGAATTTTAGATTCAGACTCAAAAAACTAACTTCCCTTCACTACTTCTCTAATTATTACTCTTCTTCTCCAACTTCTTCTTTAATAATTGTAATTGTATATGTGTAGAATGGTATTATTCATGAAATTATTATATTAATCATGTTGTGACAAGTCACATCCAATTATTTCTTATTCAACTATTTATTTATATTGTGGCATGACAAACCACAACATAATGCCAAAAATTTATTATTATTTACCAGGTATTCATGAACATGACATGAAACCATTAAATAGATCATGATATATTTAACTATCACAAATAGTATATATTATAATAATCATGGATTTTCATTTTGGTGTGACCACATATTCATAAAATGGCCCTTCTTCTACAACTTCTTGAATCACAATTTCCCTTTGTGTTATTAAATCCATGCAAGAACATATTTAGAAACATCATTTTTAATTTTTAATTATCCATAATTTATAAAAACAATTCTTTTGAAACTTCTTTTTAATTTTTGGAAATTATTCCCAATTAAATTTCTGAAAACCACATCATTTATTTTATTCTATAACTCTTATGCATCACTCTACTTGAATTTCACATATCACCATATCCTCTATATGACTTTTTCATATTATTATATTTAATTTTACATATTTATGAGTGATTCTTATGTATTTGAAAAATAATTTTATGTATATTGGTAAAATTTCATATGAAATTTAAATACTACTAAAATAATTCTTATGTATTCCCTTAGCCTCTGAGATAGATTTATGTATTTGAAAATTACTCTTACATATTACTTTTATCTCTAGATCAACCTTTAGATATTGGTCTTCTAACCGTTACACATGAGAAGATTAATTTTATGTGTTTGAATTTTTCCCAGAGTGACATTTATGCATTTGAAGAGTTACCATTACATATTACATATACACACTAAGGATTTAACTGTATTTACACTCTTCAAAAAGTTACTCTTACACATCAGTAAGGTTACTATTATATATTCTAGATTTTTCCATATTTCCACTAGTATTTTTATCTTTATCTTTATGCATATAAGGAATGTTAATATTACATATTCTAGACTTTTCCAATTTATATTGATCTGCTATGAACTACTCTTACGTATGAAGGGAAGCTTTATTGCCAATTTCAGTTTTCAAAACATTATCTCAAAGTTACATTTACATATCATAGGGTATTTGGGGACTTTTTCTTTTCAATTCCTAGTAGAATGACCCTTACATATAATTAATTTATCCAAATTTCAAATTTAATTCATATCTACTCCAAAAACTCTTCTAAATAACTCCAAAATTCTTAAAAACTTCCAAATAACCTTCACCTCACATAATATAAATTATTTTATGTGATTTTAATCGTGATTTATGTATTGAAAACAAAATCTAGGACAATAAATATATCTAATACTTCACCTCTCCAAATCATCTTCTTTAGACATATAACACATGATAGAGGATACTTCTTCAATTTCATATCTTAGTAAACTTTCCTTGGGTTTTAGCATACTCACTAAGTTCACAATAACATCTTCATATCATCTTATTCTTTATGGGATTAAAATAATTGAATTTTTTTATTCATTTACTTTGGACTGTTCACACTCAGTTGTTCACCAGCCCATGGACTAGGTCTCACTTCATCTTAAACCCCATTTCATTTGAAATAGTGTAAATTTTGGATACATTTTGTGTATGACCCTCTAGGACCTTATCTTTATAGTAATTAATCCTAATTATAAACTAATAATGGTATCTAGTAACATATTATAGACTATAAAAAGATAAATATAAATTGTAGCTACTTCAACCTTTCCTATGAACACTTACTATGTAAAACAATCTCTTTGTCTCGTGATGTATTATAAATTGGGATCCATACTTTATGTCACCATACTTCCATGATTTTTTTACTCTTTCTTTGACCAAATTTGATGGAATTTCATTACTCTACCATGTCCAGGGATTAAATCAAATCACTATCATTTGATTCAAAGGGCCAAATATATTTTCCTTCTACACTCATATGTGAAAAATCCTATCTGGATCATTTAATCAATATCATACCAATAATAACCCACCTGAAACAAGATACCTCACTAAATATTTAATTTTTTATAGATGTATCCATGAATAAAATTATGTAATTCATGGTATAAATTGATAAGTATCTCAATTAGAGAGTCTAATACACATGATCATCAATACAATCAACCATTGAAACCTAAAACATTTCGTGTTCCTATTGGTGAGTTAGTCCTTATGATCTCTTATACTTGAGATCACTATATTTTAACTTCCTAAGAATTAGTTTCAATACTAATGATCCCCAAAACCTAATGTTCATAAATCATCTATGTCCCATCATAATGAAGTATTTAAATCATAATACATATGTTTAATATTATTTTTATAGTATAGAGAGATTCTCATTATATCTGGGAACTATTATACCCTTTTCATATGAAATATAGTATAAGAAAATTTCCATATATAGTTCATGTATAAGTGATAATAATATCATGGTCAGATAATACTATCAAGTTATATACATATTATGGTAAATAAAAATTATAAGTTTGAGTTGGATCCTGGGTACCCACTCTTAGAATGGGTAGGGAATCAAATGAAAACCAATACAAGACTCATTCTACCTTAAATGATAAAATAAATTAGTTAAAATTATTTTATTTAATTTAAATTATTCAATTTAGAAAATAATAATCAGAATAAGATAAATTAATTATACATATTCCTCATTAGGTAAAATACTATCTAGTAAAATTTTATGGACCGAAAAGTTATGTTTTAGCATCAAGATATAACGGAGGCCCTAGCCCAATTAGAGTAGGAATGATACATAAAACTTGACTAATTCTCCTTCATTTTTGAAGTTCAATCTAGGAACCTGCTCTAAAATTACCACAATATATAGAAGGAGTGGGAAAGTTTGGTTGACCGACACTTTTTAGGGGATAAATGTTACGTATGAAAAGTATTTATCACCCAAACATTCACACTCCTTCAAAATACAAAGTTGAACTAGGTGATATAAGAGTAGTCTATGATGGTGGTTTCATATCAATTATTCATGAGGGAAATGATGCATCATTCAAATTATTTTGTAAAAAATTAAAAACACTCAAAAAAACTAAATATGTTGAAATCTTGAATGATATATAATAAGTAACATACCATTGGATTTGAAAGTGATGATTATTCATAGGGTGAGTGAGGAAGATCAAGGTAGAGTATGTTTCGGTGAGGGAGAGTGGAAGAAAGGGAGCATGGTGGGGAGGGAGAGTAGTGTCAGGGGAGGGAGGTGGCATGGGAGAGTGGTAGTGAGGGAGGTAGAAAAGTGGTGAGGGAGGGAGATCGGTGGTGGGGTTTCAGTTCCATGAGAGCTTAAACGATGCAATAGAATAAATTTTTCTAAATATAGTAATTTTATATACATAATAATAGATTCTTACCCGAGTTCCAGCCATATTATCTTTATTCTACCAATCACTAAATATTAAATTTAAATAAAAGGGGCTCTGATGCAATTTTTTTACATCTAGTCTCGGATCACCAGGTCTAACTTGGGGGGCCACATGAACACATGCATGCCTCTCTATGTGAAAGAGGCTTCCAACTAGAATCATGTAACTAAATGACACTATGGTAAGGTTATTCTCTTAATATCAGGTAACCATTGGATTGAATTCATACAATAGAAGAAATAATAAATGTAAACAAAAAAATACATAGAGAAATTGATAATAACATCATCTCAGGAAATATTATAATAACATATAATAACCAATACATCGATTAAAAAGGGATCCCTGTATGTGGTGGATCAATTTATATACATTTTACAAAAGAAAAAATAATAAATAAGGAACCATTATAAAAGATCCTAGAGAATATCCAGATATCACCTCAATCCTCATCTACTGGTATATACTCAGTAGTCTATTGTAGGTCCCTTTCCCTTGGAAAGATCCCTTAACATAAATTCTATATGCACATAAAGATCCTCATGTATGGTGTGAGTATAAAACTATTTGGACACCACCAAAAAAACCCTTAGCATATGTGAAACAATTTTATAAAAGTGTATATATCAACAAAACTAAATAAATAAATAAATAACATACCATACCGATTAGGTCTGCATGCTCTAACCAAGACATCATGAGTTCTTAACCATACCTACTTTGGAACCATACCAAAATAAAGTGTATGATGAAACCTATAATGAAAATAAAAGAACATGTTTTTTTCCTTATCACTCAAGTCATGACCTCCCTTCTCATACCTGACCCATATCTTCTCACTCAAGGGGTGTCACCTCCATGTCTCGGGCCACACTTTATCACTTAAGGAGGACCTAGACATTGTCAATCAAGTAGTAATAAAAAAGAGATTACATGCATAAAATTCCTCCAAAAATATGTATACTCATCACCCAAACCCCCATACCACTTTACCAAGCCATTCTAGCCTCAAGAGAACCCAAAAGTCTCACGAAAGGTCAAATTCCCTAGGTGGATAGACTTTCTATTACTCGTGAATTGAGGTGGGATTACCACCTTAACAAAGACACAACCCATCACTCTTCATTTATGGGTTCAATCACACACATACTTATTTACCCAACCACTTTGATACAAAAATTAGAGTTCACATAGGGATAGATATACACCTTCATGCACATAGAGACATACAAATTCTTTAAAAGATATAAAATAGTAATGAATTCTTACCACAAACCTAACAGAGAATAATTTCCAAGACACACCTCCCGATTCAATCCCAAACTTTTAGAAACCTAAAATCAACCCAAAATCATCAAATTTGGGTTTTATATAACATAAACCATGTAATATATAAACATTAATGTAACTAGGTTTTGGGTGGGGTCGAACTCCATTAAAGAGAACCTTTGCAACAAATGATACTTCAAACGGACAAGGAAGGAGGTTGGAGGAGTAAAAATCACCCAAAAGAATCCCCCTATGTATTTCAAGTCTGAGTAAGGGTTGAGAGGGATGAAGAGGAAGAAAAATAGGGGGTTATTGGGTAAAATTACAAGACTGCCCCTAAATAACTACCCAACGACATGGTTGTGGGGTAAACTAAGGGTCACGACATGACCAATTATAGACAGATGGAATCCCCCTATATTATGCATATCATGGTATTCCACCCAAGTGTCAGTCAATGACCACCTAAATATAGTAGACATATAGTTTTATGCTTGGTATGGTGCACCAAAACTCACTCTCAATCCATCCTAAACACCCAAAATAGCCAAAAACCATCAAGATACAACATAATAAATGAAATTTAAATATAAATCATCTTAAAATTCGATATTAATTACATATATCTTCAGAAAAAACATGATAAGTGATCATCAAGGCATCCCATACACAAACAAATACCATATATTCCTTTATCGTTGACTTAAATCAAAATACTAAGTATCTAATAAATGATCTTTGACTAATATCTATGTGTGAGACTTATAACTTCAAAAACCTAAATATGGATCTCTAACATGAATGAAATCATCTTATAGGGTGATGATCATCTTCTCCTTCATTAGGTGGAAGGTGTGAGTCTTGAATCTCTATCTCTCAAAAAGGAAAAAAATTAGGTGGTGATCAAAAAATTTGAAATCATACATAGTGACATCATAAAAACTATACAATCAAAGATTTGGGATGATTTTAGGGGTAGTTTCCATATGATGATAATGGTGAAACCTCAATAACCTTATATATCAAATCAGATTCCCATCAAACACATCACGTGAATCATATTCCAGTTGATCAGTGTGTATGGTAACATTCTCTACTTATTATGCATCATGGGTTTAAGTAATTTAGGTTCTGTCTATTGGAGGAATTTAGGGTTTAGGAGTTAATGGTTTAGTTAGTATGGTGTATGATTTTAGGGTTTAGTTTTGAAATAATTTAGTGTTTATTAGTTGATGGGTTAAACAGTAAATGGTTTTGTTATCATGATGTATGAGTACAGGGTTTAGTATTAAAGGAATTTAAGGTTCATGTGATAATGGTTCAGTTTCATTTATAAGTTCATGGTTTAGTGTTTAAGGAATTTTTTATTTAAGATCTAATGGTTTTAGGAGTTAATGGATAAATGAGTTAGGGATATGTGTTAAGGTTTATGATTCAATGAGTTTAGGGGTTTAAGATTTACGGTATATGTGTTAGGGTTTATGAGTTAATGGGTACATGAGTTAGGGTCGTATGGAATGTTATATCAAAAGAAAAATCATTCATCTCATTTTATATATATATATATTGAAAATAATAAAAACATAAAGTAATGCATCGGTTTCATTAAGAGTTAAATTTATGTCCTTTTCACTTCCAGTTGTGACCTTCTTTAGGAGAAATGTTGCATCTAAGTTGCTCATCCAATTTTTGAGGTTAATCCATCTCATGCCTCACACTATGGCTCTTAAGTATGTCTCATGGACACAAGATATCAAATTTGGGTACTAAAGTTGGTTGTCCAATGAATAATGAAAAATGAAAAGGATTACCTAAAGGCATACAAGGAAAACTATAAAAATTGATCATAGTGTTGACATGGTATGTTGGATCAATATATGATTCCTAAGATAAGTTAATTAATTCACATGTTGAAATTACATGTCTGTATGGAAACCTCAATGCCTGGAAGTTTATATAGTCATTATATCATTGGTAATACCACCAACATATGATTAATGTTACCATTAATGGGGTCATGACACTGTCACTTCGAATCGACATCCTTCTCAATTAAACAATCAAACCCAATACAAGGAAGCTTATTTTATATTAGTACAATTAATTATTATTATTAATTAATATTAAATAATTATTAATTAATTATTAATTATTACATTAATGTTTAATTTTTAATTAATTATTTTTTACTTATGTTAATAAGAATAATTAATAATTAATTACTCTACTATAATTAATAATTATTAGGCATTATTAATTGGTGATTAATTAAATATTAATTATAACATTAGTTTTTAATTAATTAATTTTTGATAAATAAATGATTATTATTTAATTTAATAATCACGTATCATTAATTATTGATTACATTATTATTTTTAATTAATTATTATTAAATTGAATTGATAATTATTATTAATTAATTATTAATTTTCAATTATTTATATTACTAATTATTATCATCAATTAATTATTAAGATTACATTATTAATCACCATTAATTATTAATCGATTATTAAATTTAATATTAATAAATATTAATTATTGAATTAATTTATAATTAGTAATTCATTATCATTCAAAAAATTATTAATGAATATCAATTTTTAATTGAATTATTATTATTATTATTATTAACAGTTATTATCAATTATTATTACTATTTATCAATCATTAATTACATTGTGATTTTTTTTATTTTGTAAGGCCTTTACACTATGATTATTACTTACTAATAATTACATTAATTATAAATGCCTATATTATTAATTATTTTGAATCAAATTATACTATTACATGATACTAACATTGTAACTACACTAAAATAACTTAATAAATATCCAATAATAATCATGTTAATATATTTCAAAAACATAACAAAACAATTAATGATTAAAAAATAATTAAAATTATAAACTGTTAAAAAATACTTCTTGAAGAAAAATAGGACATAACTTCAAACCATACATCATAACTGCACTTTGTTCGAGGAAATTATTGAGAGGATGGAAGAGGAGTCCATGAGAGAGGGGGAGTAGTTATGGGGTGAATAAAATAAGGATAGGAGAAAGGTAAACTATTTATAAGGGAAAAGTGGAAATGTTTTAATGATTGTAATTCATATCTTTTTTTAAGGAATGTATTAAGGGATTTAACACCATTGCTGCAGATTTAATAAAATAAAGCATTGTCTTTTATCATTGATTTTAGCAAGCACTAATACATATCAACTTTTATCAATGCTAAAAATGTACTGATAAAAGTCAATATTTATCAACACTTTATTTAGGGAAAACAAATGTCGACATTTATTGGTGCTTGTTTTTTACACTGATAAAAGTGAATATTTATGAGTGTTGATAAAATATTTATCTTACAAAGTAATAAATTAAAGTGTATATGTGATATATATATACACACTTTTGGTTTTTAAATTTCAAAAATATCATTGGGTATGTTTATATATATACACATATATGTACACACAATCATATACATTTGGGTCTAGATAATAGAATATAGTTATATTATATGTACATATATATTACATACACACATTATAAAAAACTGGTATTTAGAGACATTTTTTTAGCAACATTGTTTAAAAAACCTCACTAATTTCAAACATAAGGACATTTTTATGAAAATGTGCCAAAATTAGGGACATTCTCAGAAAAACATCGATAATTTAAAGAATTTTCCAAAAACTTCTCTAAATCAAAAAAAATAGCCACATTTTTATATGTGGCTAAATTAGTGACATTTTGACCACTATTTTAAAACAATGTTAATTATATATAATTATAGTTCTATTAATTTACTCATATATATAAGTAAAATTTTATAATTGTATTTATATATATTTATATTTATATACAAATACATTAACATATATTTAAATATCATAATATTTATATATATTTACAAACACACACACACAGATATATATATATATACACCCCTTAGGGTGAAGCTTAATGATAGCTGCCCCTATGAGTCTCAACAAGGTCTCAAGTTCGAGGTTTATCAAGTTCCTTCTTACATTTGTGTGTTTTATGTTTTTATTGGTAATATAGCTCATTTCCCCATATCGATGTAAATATAAATTTAGATATAAATATATACATATATTAATATATATAAACCCACACACATATATATAAACTTGTGTATATATATATATGTATATATTTATATATATATATATAAATTCACACACACACACATATATAAATATATATTTACATATATTTATAAATAAAAACATAGCTATATTATAAATTTAGCCACGTTTTTAAGAAAATGTGGCTATTTTAATGATATTAATATCAATGTTTTAAAACATGGATAATTATATATATATATATATATATATATATATATATATTAGGGTGGAGCTCAATGGTAGTCGCCCCTATGGGTCTCGGCAAGGTCTTGAGTTTGAGCCTCAATGAGTTCTTTCCTAAATTTGTGTGTCGCATGTTTTTATTTGTAATATAGATCATTTCCCCCACATCGATGTAATTATATGTTTAGATATATATATTTATAATCACACACACACCCACATATAAATTTATATTTATACATATAAACACGCACATATACATATATATATATATATAAACCCACACACATACATATATAAATATATAAATAAAAATATATATATTGATATATATATACACACACATGTACATACATACATACACTCAGAGAGACATATATAAATATAAAAATCTATAAATCTGTAAATATATATATACATATATTTATATTTAAAACACATATAATTAAAATTTAGTCTCATTTTTAAGAAAACATAGCTAATTATATATGTGTATATATATATAATTCTATTAATGTACCTATATATAAAAATAAAAAATTATAATTATAATTATATATGTATACATACATACATATATATAAATACACACACACAAACATATATATAAATATATATAAAAACATATATATATATATATATATATAATATAAACAAATATATATTAATATATGTATATTAATATATAAAATAATATATATATTATTAATTTTTCTTAATACTTAAATCTATTCATATATAAATATAAATAGAGAATCATACTACTTTATCAACAAAATTGGTTTAAGGGAGTTGGTCTGGTCATTCAATGGGAGTCTTCAGATTCTGGGCTCAAATCCTTATCTTTGGGTAATTTTCTAAAGGAATCCTATATTGAAGCTAGCTTTGAGGGTCCTATCAGGCAAGAAAGCACTCGTTGAACGTGGAGTCTGGGTGGGTGGTGCATCCTATTAGGAGAGAAGGTCCAATAGAGTTGGGATTCTAGGTAGGTGGTGGGTCCTATCGAGTAAGAATGGATTTATAAAAAATGTGGTTATTTAATACTATAATTTCCAACATTTTCTTAGAAATTGTTTACCGATGTTTGCAAAAAAATAAGTAAATGAGGTGTCACTAATTATCAACATTTTAAACATTTCTAATTTTCAATGTTTATAAACATCTCTAATTGCCAAAAAAAATTAGAAACCTCTCTAATTATCGATATATAAAAACCTCTCTAATTAGTAACACCTCACATGTTGACATTTTTTCGAAATGTCAGTAAATGAATTAGATATGTTTTAAACCATCTCTAATGAAAATACATTTCTAATTTACATTTTTATTATAGTGATACAGTTAGAATATATATAATCTATAAATATCTAAATAACGAAGGATCTCCATTACACATGTCATCTTGTCACTGGAAATTTTCCCTCTAACATATGCACATTGAGTTTCTGTCCCATATTACCTTCATATGTTTCACTTCCATATTTCATTTCCTATCTAGATATTCTGTCTCCTTCCCAAAATCCACTCTTCGGATTCCTCATTCCCACTATAGATTTCCTTAAAAAAAATTATCATCTCATTGTATGTACTCTACATGAATTCTTATTGCCTTATCCCACATCAATCAACCTATAATCTATCTACCCATATAATTCTCTATAATACTTTTCATTTCATCTATTTTCACAACTCGTGATATGCCTTACCACTGGTGCCTTTCACAATAATTAATATCCTGTTGATTCCACCATTGATTTATCTATAATTGATTTGGATTCATTCATTTTTAGAAACTCTAATACACCATCCCTTTAATTTGAACTCTCTTTCACACCTCACTGTAACAAACCAACCCATTTCGACCTTCACATCACCTAACCTAGATCATCACAAGGCCCAAAGTGCATTCTCGGTCACCACAAGATGGTGATAAGCTTCTGGGTATCAACAAACATAACCATGAGAATTATTTCACTCTAAAAGATAAAAAAAATTATCATTCATAACTAGATAAAGATAAAAAAAAGTAAAAAGTGGAATAAAAAGTTAAACATCCATGAAATATAAAAAACCAATCCAAAAGGAAAATTCTTGAAACAAAACCAACCAAGACCAAAACCAAGTCTCATTGTGACCATTCATCACTAACATCCCAACCCACTATAAATATGACATCATCCAAAAGCATTTGATAAGATATATAACGCCCTTCTCATTACCCATCTCTAGTAAAACCAAATATTTATACACCTAAAGGCATATGTAGGGTGTGAGGAAAACATATAATAGGATATCTCCATGAATCTATACAACGTAAGTCACTATGAAACTGTTAGTGCTAGCTTTAAAATAAAAAAAATTCATAAATCTATTTCATTTGAAACATTTTTCATGAATCAACCTTTGGTTTCCCTTAAAATATTCCATGTTCTAATATACCAAGAATATATAAAAATTGTATGAAATATAAATAAAGGTATATAATCAACATCATCCTTGGAAATACCATATGATAACCATGTGAGAAATTAAGCATGAAACATTACCATAATGAATAAAACCAAGCAAAAATGGGGTT
Source organism: Viscum album (assembly GCA_963277665.1). Taxonomy (NCBI): domain Eukaryota; kingdom Viridiplantae; phylum Streptophyta; class Magnoliopsida; order Santalales; family Viscaceae; genus Viscum; species Viscum album. The sequence goes on from OY728127.1 coordinate 2,028,674,621, forward strand.
TAACCTATGCGAATATATAATAAGATACATGAAGGAACACTAATATAGGAATATTTTGAATCTTACTGATATCATGACCAATCACATTATATCAATATCACAACCATAACCCCTAGTGGTGACACACACTAAGGATTCTATATATCCATAACCCAATTCTCTCAATGATCCAATGTGCTATTTTTTCATAAAATATTCAAGTAAAACATGTTCAAAATTTTTTGAAAAAAAATCATAAGAAAATTATCACCACTTCTATGCTTGAAAACCCTTTTTAGTGTCAAAATATCTTTGAGGAATTTCATTGAACACATTTTGTTCATAAAACCTTTTTTTAACCCATTTAAAAATCACTTTATATGCCACCTAAGATGAAATTTCATAAACCAGACCAAAGAAATTTATAGTAACATAAAGTGAATCATGAGATAGAACCATTTTATAGACACACCTACCTCATAAATGGAGAAACCCCAGTCACCTTCAAGAAAGGTGATTGGAAATGAATAGATCTAGTATTCATAAGCCTTGATCCATAAGAAACGTTATCGATTCCCTATAAAAAAATATACATCCAAATATCATATCCCATTAGAGTTTTAATGAAATAAGGGGAAGAGAGATTGAGGATATATCTAGAAAGAGGAGAAGATATTGAGTGTAAATCAGAATATACTTTAAAGAGATCCACTAAGAATGAAATTGAAATTCCAAAGAACCAAGGGAAAACCTTCTAGAGCATCAGGAAGAGTCTAGGTTGAAATAATGATAGATTAAGATAATATTAGAGTTAAAAACAATTTTATTGGGGTAAATTTATATTTTTAAGAAACCTGTATAGGTCACATGGTTAATGGGACAACCCAAACCCAGATACCACTTAACAGGTGCCCTGAGCCCGGTGACTCACATGGCCTCAAGCGCATCTTCCCGAATGTCAGAGGCTATCAAATAGTAGCGAGGACCTAGGGTGTGTCCATAGGAAGACTATTCCATCATTATCATAGTATAGCACAGTATAAGGAATATAAAATACTAGTAAATAGCATAAGAAATATAAGTGATACAAATAAACAATGGAACCAAACTGATGCAATAGATAAACGAGAATAGTAATAACTATATCAACTGGAGCAATGATGATGTAATGTCATGTTATTAAAAATCCAGAAAACATGGATACAAGAAAACATGCATAACGTGTTCCACAAAGTAAAGGAGAACAAATACTACTCTAGGAATTCTGAGATCGAACTCGGACATCTGCTATCAAGCTCCATCCTATCAGCATGCAATCAAGTATTGGAAGTTGTATCCTTCCCTTTTTCAATACCTGCTACCATGTAATCTACTCTAGGTACCAAATGGTTCCTAGAGAGGGTGTGAGATAAATCTCAGTGGGCCACCACCAACGATGTCTATATCATCTGGCTCGTGTAATGGAATATAAGAGTGTGAAGGCATGCATATGTAAGTAAAGAAAGCGGTACAATATAACTAAATAACCAAGTGCATGATTTATCCCTCGGCTGGTGTCTGAACATGTAACTAGTTCATTAATTAATCAATTACCATTTAATGTTAATAGGTCATGTGATTCATATCCAAAACTGATATCAACTCGTGATAGTATAAGTAGTGAAGGTCCCAAGATGTAACAAGGCAACCAGAAATGATATCTAGTGAGGGAGTTAGAGGGTAATAACCAATGTAACATAAATCTCGTGGAAAGATAACTTAGTAGTATCAGAGTCTAGATAAGGGATAAGAGTGTAATCTAAGGAGTGTAATCCAAGGTATTCCACAACAAGGAGCCTACCGAGTCCAAGGTGATCGACCAAGGTAAAACGGTGTTATGAAAAGATAGGGCCCTATAGGCTTTCAATATGGAACCTACTAGTCAATGTTGGATCCAAAGAGTATATCTGATGTATCATGTAATAATGAAAAGCACACTATGGTAGTACACCTGGAATTCGAGGAATATACAGGAACTGGAGTCTAGGTGTGTATCAACCTAAGAAAATTGTATCCTTGAATCAGAATGGGGTTCCTAAGATCCAAAGTATTCTCCTCATAAGATCCAATGTGATCTTGAGTCAGTCCATCCCTATTCAATAATGTAAACATGTACTAATTTATTTGGTTCAATTATTTCCTTCCATTAGTGTGGATAGGTCAAGTAGAGCTGAAACCATTTATTTATTGGTCCAAGCCTTGTCTTCCATTAGTATGGGTAGTCCAAGTAGCATTGCAACCATTTAATCATGTCTTCATTAACCATTAAGGAATATTCAATTATTGAGGTTCACTCCACTACCTTCCATCAACATGGAAAGGGGTTATATAGACATGTAACCTTTATTCAATCTCTTTTAATAAGGCTAAGTTATATACTTTGTATACTTTCCATTTCACATTTCAAAATTCACTTTTAATAACCATTTGGAAGCAATTACCCTAGGCGGTTCAAGTGGTGATAATACATGGTACATGAATTTATGAAATTTTCAATAATAACAAGTCATTTATGATAAGAAGAATCACATTTAGAAAGGTCAAACAAAGTCACACCCGAACAGTGGCTCATATATGACGAAACACTAAAAACCCAATTATGGTGTAACCTTTGACATGAGGCAGATTGAGTTGTGGGTGTAATGACTAACAAATAATCACATAATTGGAAAGAGAATAACCATATGATTTTAATAAATATAATCATGTTGTGTTAATTTAAGAAATGGTTTCCAAGGAAACTGTTGGGCCCCACACAAACATTCCAAAAATAATGAACTTTATGGATGAATTATAGACCACCCACCTTCAGGTTGTATGATCCTTCTCCTCTGGTATCGGCCCTTGATTTTCCTCAGATTGGAGTAGATCTATGAAATGGTTAAAAACACTCACAAGGAGATAACTAGGTCAAGAGTGAAAGGGAAGAATAACGGCTAAAGGTGACTCAAGTACATAATGGTGTGCATCCAACATGACAAACAGAAGCTCGATCAGATATTGGATGAGGGAGATCTCTTAATCCCTAGATTTGGCCATAAAAATCTCAAAAAAGGTGAAAATGAAAAAAAAATATAGGTTCTAGGATTAGGAGGAATGAGGTGGATTAATATATCATTAAGGGAAAATCTAGAAATTGACTCAAAAAATTAGCCTATAGACGGTTTGTCAAACTGTGCGGAACATCTCTTCTCGAAAAGTCTTCCTCTGCACAGTTTGATCAAATTGTTCTCCATCCATGCATGGTTACCTTGGAAAAAGGGGTGTTTTCATGGTTAGGCTGAATGGTCGTGCGCCAACCATGTAAGGTGCCACTTTCTGAAAAAACACCATCTCCACGGTTTGGAAAACCATGTGGAAATCTAGCACGGTTTACTCTAAATCGTGTGCAAGGTTTGTTTTCTCCAAAGGAATGGGTTCTAGGCTCTAAAAAATCTCCAGAAACCCTCAAAACCTTTACTAACTAATTAGGAATCCAATTTAAGTCCAAATTAAATATTTAGACTAAAAATTAAAGGATCCATACATGAGAGAAAAAATGGGTTCTTACAGTCTTCCCCCCTTCAAATAACACCCCCCCCAAGTTCTCCTTCCAAGGGTAAGAAAACACTATCTGAGAACATCTCTGGACATTGACCATGTACATCAGCTTCCCTCTCTCAAGTCTCATCATGTACTCGGTCATGATTCCATAGCGCCCATATGAGAGGGACAGACTTGCCTCAGAGAGCCTCTGTGCTTCAGTCAACAATGTGTACTGGATATTCCTCAAAGGTAGCATCAGCATCTAACTCAACTTCCTTGGTATCAAAGGTATGATATGGGTCAGCATGATATTGTAAAAGTTGTGAGACATGAAATACATCATGCATGGTTTAATACCTCTGATGTAGTAGAAACCGATAGGCTAGCGGCCCAACTCTCTCTAGAATTTCAAACAGCCCTACATAACAAGGTGAAAACTTTCCCTACTTATGTAACTATATATTCCCAATCAAGGGTGATACCTGAAGAAAAACATGATCCCCAACCTTGAACTCAATAGGTTATCAACGGTGATCAGCATAAGATTTATGTCTAGGCTGAGCAGTAGTAATACGCTTCATGATCTGCTGGACCTATTCTGAAGTCTCCTAAACAAGATGAGGACCTAGTAGGGCTGCCTCACCTACCTCTAGCAAGCACAATGGTGAACGACATGGCCTACCATATAAGGCCTCAAAATGAACCATATGAAACTTCACCTAAAAATTGTTATTATAGGCAAACTTGATGAGTGGGATATGCTTCTCCCAAGAACCTCCAAATTCAGGGATGCATGCTTGGAGAATATCCTCTAAAACCTGTATCATATATTCCAATTTTCCATCAGTCTAAGGGTGAAAATATGTGCTTATAAGCACCTGAGTTCTCATAGATTTCTACAAACCCTACCAGAACTGTGAAGTTAAATGAGCATCCCTATCTGAAATGATAGTATGCGGAACCCCGTATAGTTTTATGATATCATGGACATACAGTCTTCCCATGTCATAAACTGAGAAAGTATACTGAATATGAATGAAGTGGGATGATTTCATTAGTCAGTCAATTACTAACCAGATAGCATCACTACCCCTCGATGACCTAGGTAAGACAACTACGAAATCCATAGCAACATCTTCCTATTTCCATTACTGAACCGGAAGTGTCTATAATACGCCTGCAGGTCTCTGGTACTCTACCTTCACCTTATGATAGATAGAACACCTAGTGATGAAGCCTACAATTAGACATTTCATCCCAGGCCACCAATACTGGTGTCGCATATCTTGATGCATCTTCGAGATTCCTAGATGAACTTCCCACTAAAAATCATGGGACTCTTTCATCAAATCTTCTCTCACATCTGCAAGAACCCAAATACATCCACATAAACTCTGAACATCATCTCTGTCCACAAACCAATCTGGAGGTGGGTTATCTCCTGATATACTTTCATGGAGAACCAAACCTTCAGGATCTAAAAATTGCATACTCTTCACCTTCTTAATAAGGTAAGAGGTAACTGTTAAGTTTGAGAGGTAAGACTGCTCATGACTATCATGAAACTCCAGATGAAGTTTATAAAAGAGTTTAATTAACTTCCATTCATCATTATCTTCCTATACGGCCTGCATTTGAGTTTTTTGACTCAGTGCATCTGCAACCACGTTTCCTTTTCCAGGTGTATATTCAAGCTCAAAATCAAAGGATTATAGATATTGAACCCATATTCATTGTAATAGGTTCAAGTCACGTTGATAAAATATATACTTGAGTATTTTGTGGTTAGTATACACCACAAAGTGCTCACCCAACAGATAATGTATCCAGTAATGTAAGGCATGGACAACTGATGCTAACTCGAGGTCATGCGCTGGGTAAATTCTCTCCTAAGGCCTCAAATTCCAAGATCCATATGCAATGGCTTTTCCTTCCTACATCAACATTGCTCCTAGGCTAATTCATGATGCATTGTAGAAGATGATATAGCCTTTACCTAGTTCTGAAAGAATTAGAATTAGTGCCGAGACAAGCCTTCCTTTCATCTCCTAAAATGATTTCTCATATGATTCAGACCATGTGAACTTGATACCCTTTTTTGTAAGACTGGTAAGAGGTGTTGCAAAATGATAAAATTCTTGTATGAAATGCCTGTAATATCCAGCGAGTTATATGAAACTCTTGATATCAAACACGTTCTTATGATGCTCCTATGAGACTACAGCACTAAACTTTTTAGGATCAACTGATACTCTTGATTATGAAATAATATGGCCCAAGGAGTTGACCTTGTCAACCCAGAAGTCACATTTAGTAATCTTGGCATAAAGTTGATGTTCTCTTAGTGTACTAAGAATTATATCATTATGTTTGACATGGTCTCTACGAGTGTGAGAATACACCAATATGTCACCCACAAAGATCACGAAAAAAGAGTCCAAATAGGGGTGGAAAATCCTATTCATCAAAGCCATGAAAATTGTAGGTGTGTTTGTAAGACTAAACAGTATAATAAGGTACTCATACAGATTATAACTTCTACGGAAATCTATACGAGGTATGTCTGATGGTCTGACTTGAACCTGATGATATCCTGATCTTAGTTTGATCTTAGAGAAAAAAATTTCTCTTTGGAGCTGGTCAAAGAGATCATCTATTCGAGGAAGTGGATACCGATTCTTGACTGTAAGCTAGTTCAATATTCTGTAATCCATGCATAAATTGAGAGTTACATCCACCTTCTTAGCGAAAATAATGGGTGAACCCCCAAGAGGATGTACTTTTCCATATAAATCATTTAGCCTCCAGGTACTCTATCTGCTTCTTGGTCTCGTGAAGCTTAGTAGGTTCCATACTATATGGGGGAATGTACACTAGAGATTCTCTTAAAATAAGATCAAATGTAAACTCTACCTCTCTCTTATAAGGTAAGACAGAAAATTCATCAGGAAAGACTTCCCTAAAATGATTGACTACTGGAGGGAGATTATTTTGAAGCAAACCCTGGTCCTCCATGAAAATATTTGTAATATGGGTGGTCACTCCACCTAGCCCATGATGCTTCAGTCTATCTCTCCCATCCTAGACATCCCATTGCCTTTGAAAAAAACTACTACCTTCTGGTGATGTAAACAAAACCCTGTGAGGATAGCAGTCTACAAAGGCATGATAGTGAACTAACCAGTCCATCCTGAGAATGACATCAAATCCTGTAATCTTCAGAAAAAAGAGAATCCATAAGAAATGGTAACTACCTACCTCAAGGGGGAAGTCCCTAAACTTTCATATTCCCTCCGCCCATATTCTCAATGGTGTATCAATGGTCATTACACCACAGTGATATTGTATCTCTAGTCCAAGGGTTTCATTGATAGATACAAAAATAAAAGAGTTTGAAGCACCTGTGTCAAATAAAGGAGAGGCAATAGTATAGGATACTAGAATAGTATCTCTTACTGTAGATGGTCATGCAGCCTGATCCTCGGGTATTGGTTGTAAGGCATGAAACTAAGCCGATCCATAGCCATGTGAAACAGATGGAATACCAAAATCATCAATGATCTTCTAGCACTGCTGGTGATAAGGGATCTAACTACCATTTCCATGACCTCCTCCTCAGCTAGACCTACCGATTCTACTCCAACTCCAACCTGATGTGGCACAAAAGAACTTTCTCCTATAGGTGGTGCTAAAGCTTATCCTTTTCCACTCGAAGCTAGTGTAAAGGTCCTGAAAAGGCACTGAAGATTACCCATATAGCCACAATCCCGACACTCCATAGGGTCTCTATCACACTGAGGCTTCTTATGCCCTAGTTTTCCATACTGATGACACACTACAGAGCTTTCAAACAAGATACTCTGGCTACCACTACCCTGACAAAAAACCTCAAGGGAACGTTTCCTGACACTGTAAGACCTACTGTCCTAACGCGGCACTGATCCTTTAAACTCGGTACTCGTACCATCCCTCAGGTTACACTCAGTGATAAGGGCATGATCAACTATTGCAGAGAAGGTAGGAAGGTGAAATTCATTCACCTGAGTTAGGATAATGTACTAGATCCCATCCTCAAAACTTCTAGCATGCGAAAGCTCATCACTGGCTAGAAGCAGTGAAAAACGATGTAAGTCGGTGGAATGTGTTGAATATTCCATAACTGACATAGAACCCTACATGAGATGTATGAACTCTCAAGCTATGTCTGCTCTCAATGACTGAGGAAAGAACTGATCATTGAAGTTATTTTGGAAGTCAACCCATAACATGCCCTGATGACGTCCGGCCTGGGTAATGACATCCCACCAACACTTATCCAAATCCTGAAGCATTTATGTACCAAGCATGAATCTATTCTCTGGAGGCATTTTTAGATGCTCAAAGATAGACAGCATGGCCTCTAGCTAAGACTTAGCATCCTAAGAACTGTCATCCCCTAAAAAAAGTAAGAGGATGTCGTTGTTGGAACTCTCGGGTCAGATCAGCCATCATAGGTTCAACCCATAGAGCACCTTTCATGGACTGCATTAGATTTAGGAAACTATCACGAACATGGGTATTAGTTCCCAGATTAGGTACAACAAGAAGTGCCTCAAGTTTCACTCCAGAAAGTAAGACTAGCGGCTCAGGGCCCACTAGGTCTGGAGCATGGTCGTCACCACCTTCCTAGAGAACAACCTGAGAACATTGTGGCAGCATTGGTCTACAAATGACAAGCACACACCTTAGAAAAATCTTGGAAGAAAGGAGATAACATCACTAACAAAATCTGAATGTAAGAAAACTCACTAACCAAGGCATACTACCCAAACTACCTTCTTAGATGGCTAGGTATCGGTAAGTGCTCATGTATAAGTTTCATGTTACCTTGAAAAAAAATTCTAGGTTCACTCATTTACCTTTCATAAACATGAAAAGGAGGGATAAGGATGTGTAACCAATTAATTTTAGATTTCAAGATTCACTTTATAATGGATAGTCATTTCTGATGATTTAGTGCCCATTCACCTATCACCAGAAACGACACCCATTTACTTATAGCATAATTGCTTGATTTGGTAAATTACTCATACCAACCCATGAGGTCCCATACACCTCATGAATTGAGATAGGAAATTACATAATCTAAGCCAATATAATACAAGTACAAGCAACTATCACAACATCACTTAGTAATTACAGGCATATCAAGAAATTCAAAGTAGTGAAATGCGCCTATATGGCATGGAAATATGCATGACATGTGAATTCTATGTGCCTATAAATATGCATGTTAAAATGATCCTTTCCCTCATATCATCAGGCTAAAGATGAAATAAATTATCAAACAGGGTAATAATCAACAACACCACACAGCATGTGCATCACTCAATGGTGAAATAATATCAATTGTAATAGGAAAAATAGAACAACAACTGCATATTGGGTAACTTGGATTTTACCCCGAACATGGGTTTGCGACGCCCAAGCATGACTTATGACCAAGTCCCAAGTGTTCCTATTATCTAATCTATTGTCTCCAAATAGTAAAGCAAGAAAAGAAACCACCTTTGATACCACTTTGTGATGACCTGAACCTAGATGCCACATAATGGGTTCCCCGAGCTTGATGGACCACATGGCCTCAAGCACATAATTTCAAACGCCAGAGGTTGCTGACTAACAGCAAGGGACTATGGCGTGTTCATGGAAATACTATACCCTCATTATTAGAGTATAACATAATATAAGGAATATAAAGGAATAGTAAACAATGTAAGTAATATAAGTGATACAAATAAACAACCTAAGAAAACTAATGCAATTAATAAATGAGAATAATAATAACTGTATCAAATAGAACAATGATGATGTAATTTTATGTTACTCGAAAACTGAAAAATATGGATACAAGACATCATGCATAACATGTTCCACAAAGTAAAGGAAAAAAATACTACTCCAAGCATCCTGAGATCCAACTCGGTCATCTGCTATCAAGATCCATCCTATTAGCATGCAATCAATTATTGGAATTTTTATACTTCCTTTTGTCAATACTTGCAACCATGTAATCTACTATGTGTACCAAACAGCGCCCAGAGAGGGTGTGAGATAAATCTCAGTGGGCCACCACCAATGTTTTCTATAACATCCATCCCATGTAATGGAATAAAATAGTGTGCAGACATGTATATGTAAGTAAATAAATCAGTAAAATATAACTAAATAACCAAGTACCTGCTTCATCCATCGGCTGGTGTCTGAACATGTAACCAGTTCATTAATTAATCAATTACCATTTAATTTTAATATCTCACATGAGGAATAGCCAGCACTAAAATCGCCTCAAAATAGTATAAGTAGTGAAGGTCCCAAGACGTAATAAGGAAACCTAAAATGATATCTAGTGATGGAGTTCTAGGGTAACAACAAAGGTAACGTAATCTCACAAAAATCTAACTCAGTAGTATCAGAGTCTAGCTAAGGGGTAAGAGTGTAATTCAAGGAGTGTAATCCAAGTCATTCCATAATAATGTTCCTACTGAGTCCATGGTAGTCAACCAAGGTAAAACGGTGTAATGAAAAGATAGGTCCCTGTGGGATTTCACCATGGCACCTACTAGTCAATGCTGGATCCAAGGAGTGTATCTAAGGTATCATGTAATAATGAAAAGGTCCCTGCGATAGTATACCAGGAATCTAAGTAATGGAAAAGAACCGAAGTCTAGGTGGTTATCAACCTAAGAAAACTATATCCTTGAATCGGAATAAAGTTCCCAAGACCCAAAGTATTCTCCTCATAAAATCCAAGGCAATCTCGATTCAGTCCATTCCATTTCAATATTGTAAATAGGTAATGATTTATTTGGTTTAAGTATTTCATTCCATTAGTGTGTATAGGTCAAGTAGAGTGGAAACCATTTATTTATTGGTTCATTCTTTGTCTTCCATTAGTGTGGATAGGACAAGTAACGTTGCAACTATTTAATCAAGTATTAGTTAGCCATTAAGTTATATTCAATTATTGAGGTTAACCCCACTACCTTTCATCAACATGGAAAGGGGTTCTAGAGACATATAACCTTTATTAAATCTATTTTAATAAGGCCAAGTTATATACTTATTATACTTTCCATTTCACATTTCACATTTTACTTTTAATAACCATTTGGAAGTAATTAACTTAGGTGGGTCAAGTGGTGAGCATACATGGTACATGCCTTTTTGTAATTGTTAGTAATAACAATATATTTATGATAAGAATACTCACCATTAGAAATGTCAAGCAAAGGAACACCTGAACAGTGGCTCAAATAAGCTGAAACATTAAAAACCCAATTATGGAAAAACCTTCGACATGAGGCGGATTGAGTTGTGGGTGTAACCACTAACAACTAATCACATAATTGGAAAGAACATAACCATACAATTATATTAAGTTTAATCATGCCATGATAATTTAAGAAATGGTTTCTGTAACGACCCAATATTTTTTGAGTAGTATATTAACTTACTCTTATTGATTTAATAAGATGTTAATGGTTAATGCAGAAAGAGGAGTCGATGGCTTCATCCAGTAGACTCAACCCTTATGAAGCCCACTTATCAGAGCTTGGGAAGGAGGTAGCATCTGTGGGCTTCGCTTTGGACCAAGCCCAAGCCGAACTCCAGCGTGTCAAGCTTGAACGGAAACGCCTGTGGGAGAAGTTCAAGTTAGTAGAGATTACTACTAGGGCAATGTTATCTGATCCTCCCTCAGATTCTCTCACCATAGCACACCTTACACTCAGGTCTTATGCCGGTGTTATAAGGGGCTATGTGACGAGACCCTAGCTTCCTTGTGTAGTCCTTTCGGGTGAATAAATTGAGATTTCTTCCTTTAGTGATGTTTGTGAAATTTCAAATGTCCGGATAATTTTAGAATGTATTTTATTGATGAATTTTGAAAAAGGGATATTTTGAAATATTTATGTAAACCCTAAATAACTAATGATGTGTAATGATTTTCAAAAAATGGTCTTCTACAAAAGTGTTCATTAAGGAATTTGGAGTCTAATAAGATCAACTTAATTTTTGATGAATAGTAAATAGTGAATAGTGATTTTACGCTTAGGATTAGTAATGTGACCAAATGGATTAGTAATCTCACTTAAAGAAAGTTTTAAAATAATCTAGGCACCTTGATTAAGTAATGTGATTCAATAAAATGGGTAAATAACAGTTTCATAAATTATTATTCAAGTATTAGTTTTTTCGGATGAATAGTGTTTTTTAATTAAAAATTTAATTAAAAATAATTAGAAAATTATTTTTATAAAAATGACTTTATTTTTGAACTCAGAGCATCGATATTATGTTATGGTAATTTTTGGGGATTTTTCTGAAAAAATGAATTTTTGATGAATAGTGTATTTATTTAAAAATAAAATTAAAAATATTTAGAAAATTATTTTTATAAAATGGAGTTCATTTTTGAAATCATAGCATTGATATTTGGTTAAGGTGAAATTTTGGGATTATTCTGAGAAAGTTGAATTTTCGGTGAATAGTGAAAGTATAGTTTTTAAGTTACGGGTGTTTAATGACATCATTAAATGATGTATTAAGTATATATTCAATATGGTCGAATTATTAATAGTAAGATAAGGTTTGAGGTGTCCCAAGTGTCCAATACCATGGGAAAATACCATGGGCAAGCCCATGGTTTTTCCAAAACCACTAGTGAGGTGTCCCTTGGCCATTAATGCTTTGTCCCCTCACTTTCCCTATAAATACCCACCCTTTCCTCCTTTAGTTTTCACTCCCAACTCTCCCCCAACGAAGTTCTGGTCTTCTTACCTTCCAAGGAGTCCTCCCAAGGTGCCCTCAAGCCCTCAAGGTCCAATCCTTTGAGTTTCAAGAGTCACGTTTTAATGTAAGGGATCCGACCCCTCTCTTTCTTTTCATGTAATCTCTTTTATGTCATTCCTTTTCTGCTCCATGTTTTTATGTGAGAATATGTTATTTTATATTCCTCTTACTGCCCTTTCATGTTTATATGATGAGATATCCCCTCTTACTCTCATCATTTCATTTTATGAAAGTTTAAGTGACGCCGTTAGGCTGCCGAATTTTTAAGGGATTCTTTCACCCTTCTCATTTTTCAAGTTCGATTTTCATGTCAAGTCTTTCAAGTTACTTTTTATTATGTTGGGGTATGATCTCTATATCTATCATACTGATCTCTTATGATCATATTATGAGGGACCCTATTTTATCTTGTCAAATCATTTTCTTTTGAAGTTAAGTGACGCCGTAAGGCTGCCGAATTTTCATAAGAGAAATCTAATCTTTTTTCCTTCCATGTTTTTCATTTCAAATGGTATGTCCCTAAAATTTCATTACCATGTCCATATTTCCTTCTTATTCTTTCACCCTACTGTTTTATGGATCATTTATGAGTGTGTGACTCATGTCCCCTCACATTTCAATGTTTTCTAAAACCCCGAAACTTAGCCGTTATGTTGCAGAATTTTCCCCTCAAAATGCCTCTCTCTTTTCTCAAAAATTATTTTATGTTATAAATTGAATACTCAAAGATATTATTTCTACAAGGGTATTCACATATATATCAAAATTTTCCATTTTAAATTCTGGGATTTACATACATGAGACCCGCTTTCCCTTTCCGTGGGTTTAAAGTGACGTAAAGATCATGTCTTTGAAGCAGTTTTTAAAACGTTATGATTATGAAATGAAACCCATTTATTTTATGCTATGTGGGTTATTTATGAAATGTTTGATGATGATATATGTGGCTCACATGATGATAAAGGCAAATTTAAGGGCGCGCCCTGATAGCGCTCCAATTCATTGGGTAATGATGTAACCACTAGAGATTACAATTTTCATGATACCTTGGTGAATAACCTTGGTAATTTTCAAATGACACCTTGGGGATGGACCTTGGTGATATGTTCATGATTTTCTATGTTAAATGATGTAGCCACATCTTCAAGTTATGGAAAATGTTATTTTTATTATGAAATGCCTCATGATTTTCTTTCTCATGCCTTAAAGTTCTTTTCATGTCCTTATTGAAGTATACCAAGTTCACATGTAAAATGTTCCTCTTGTTTCCCTTACTGGGCCTTCTGCTCACCCTTTATTTTGATGTATGTCCCCAGGTTATGAGATTCAGTAATGAACCTATAATGAACTTAATGAGACTCCTTTCAAGTGTTTAAGAAGAATGTTTTATGTTGTTTTAATGTATTATGTTCCTGGTTTCCAAGACACTAGACCTTAAAGATCCTCAGTTTTGTGTAATGTAATGAAAGTTTATGTTATAAAATGGAGGGATGCCATAGTTTCTAATGAAACCAGTGGTACCCACACAGACATTCCAAAAACAACAAACTTTAGGGATGAATTATAGACCACCCACCTTATGGTTGTATGATTCTTCTCCTCTGGTATAAGCCCTTGATTTGCCTTGGATCAAAGTAGATCTAAGAAAAACTGAAAAACTCTCACATAGAGATAACTAGGTCGAGAGTGAAATATAAGAAGTAATGCTAAAGGGGACTCGAGTACTTACCATTGTACATCCAACGTGAAAAACGGAAGCTCGATCGGATGTCTGACGAATGAGATCTCTTGGTCCCTAGCTTTGGTCATCAAAAATCTCCAAAAGGGTGACAATAGTGGAAAAACCCGCCGGTTCTCAGATTAGGATGAAGGAAGAGGATTAATAGACCGTTAAGTGAAAAACTGTAAATTTACCCTGAAAAATACCCTACACATGGTTTGTCCACATGGTTTTTCAAATCGTGTGGAATGGCTTTGTTCAAAAAATCTTCCTCTACACGATTTGATCAAATCGTGCTCCATCTATGCACAATTACCTAGGAAAATAGGGCATTCTCATGGTTAGGCTTCACAATCATGCACCAACTGTGTAAGGTTCCACTTTCCAAAAAAACACCATCTGCATGGTTTGGAAAACTATGTGGAAACCCTGCATGATTTACTCTAAATTGTGTGCATGGTCTGTTTTCTCTAAAGGAATGGGTTTCGAGCTCTAAAGAAGCCCCAAACACCCTCGTAACCTTTAATAACTCATTAAGCATCCAATTTAGGTCCAAAGTAAAGATTTAGACTAAAAATTAAAGGATCCATGCCTAAGTGAAAAAACTGGGTTCTTACAGTTAAGTCACACGGTTAGACAAACTGCGCTTTAACCATGCAGTAGCTACTGCCCCTTAAAAACCAAATCATGAATAATTATCTCCCTACCATAAATTATTTCAATAAAACACTAACAGTCTATGTTTGTTTCTTTCCTAAGATGAATCTAATTGTCAAATGAATAATTATCTTTAAAATAAGATAATAACACTTATCCATTAGCCTTTTCCACATCCAATCTCATCTTAGGGAATAAACTCATCAAAGACCACTCTTCCACTGATTCTTTTAAGGTAAGAGTTGGAAACTTCCTACTCAGCACATTAGTGACCACATTCCCATTTCCAAGTGTGTATGCAATATAAAAATTAAAATTATGCAGATACTCAAACCAGTTCCTCTATTATAGGTTCAGGTATCTCTGGGTAAAAATATACTTCAAACTCTTGTGATCAAAATAAATAGTAAAAAATTCACTAAATAGATAGGGGCACTAATTATTGAGATTATGAATCACCATAACCAACTTGAGATCATGAGTAGTATAATTATTATCATGAGTGTGTAGTTGAAAATATCCTTAGGCAACCAGCTACTTCCCCTATATCAAAAAAACATCCTAGTCTTTTTCCTTGGGAATTGAAAAAGGCATCATAACCCAAACCCGGTTTCAGAAGAATCAAAACTGGAGATTAATTTAACCTCACATTCAGTTACTCAAATAATCTTTGAAACTTATCATTCCATTTGAACATAACACACTTATGGTTCTGCTCTATTATAGGATATGTAATATTAGATAAATCTTAGAAAAAAAGACCTATAATAACCATCCAAGACCAATAAACTCTGGATCTTTAACACACTCGTGGGTTACTTTAAATACATCACTTCTTAGATTACTTCAAGACCCACTAATATGCCACTTTTATATATAACATGGCCCAAAAACTTCACTATTTGGATCCAAAAATAAAATTTATAAATTTTTACATATATATGATGTTCTTTTGGAGTTATGAGAACAATATCTAGATAATCCTTATGTTCTTCATCTTAATTGGAATACACGAAAATATCATCCAAAAAAATAACCACGAAAGAGTCTAAGAACTAATGAAAGATCTAATTCTTCATTTCAATAAACACCACATGCAATTTAGTAAGAACAAATGAAATAAAATAATAATAATAATGCCCACAAATACGCCTAAACATTGTCTTAGGGATATACTCCTATTATAACCTAAGTTGATAGTACCCCAATAAAATATCAATATTATAAAACCATTAGGAACAAATAAGTTGATCAAACATGTTATTAATACTAGGTAAAGGATATATGTTCTTAACATTCACTGGATTAACCTTCTAGTAATCATAACAAATCTGGAGGCTTCTTACTACCTTATTTATAAAGAGGACTAGTGAATCCCAAGGTGAAACACTCAGGAAAACAAACCCTTTATCTTCAAGATCCCCAAGTTGAAATTCAAGCTCCTTTAACTCAGTAAGTGAAATGTGATATGATGGAAAGAAGATGGGACTTGTCCTAGGGAGAAGGTCAGTATAAAATTTGACCTCCCTTAGGGGAGACAACCTAGAAAATTCATCTAAGAAATCCTCAGGGTACTCATTCACAATTTCATGAAGCTAACCACATAAAAATTAGTTTAAGGTGTCAATAAACATCACCAAAAACTATAATGATATCATTCTAGCCTCAGAAATAATAGGCATCACTCTCCCAAAGCTAGGATCCCACTCACCCTGAAAGACATGAGTGACCCCATCAGAAGATAGAAACTAAACTTGAAGATAAAAACAATCAATATAGGATTTAAATATAACCATCAAATCCATGCCAATAATAAGGTTGAATATATCAAGATCAAGGACTAAGATATCACACATGACCTCATGGTCAGTGATCAAAACATGGAACTCTATCCATTTAAAATCCATCTTCTTACTCCTTCCCAAGGGAGTGGAAAGATTCATCATAAATGACATAAGCTTCAAACATAATCCCAACACATCAACCAACTTAGATGTTATAAAATAATGAGATGTTTCAATATAAAAAAATCCATAACTATAGAGGTTTAAATGAATAGAATACCTCTCACAGTAGCTAGTCCCACTTCATATTCTTCTAGTGCAAACTTTATAGTAAAATGATACCCAGCCTCATCCCCTCCCAGAGCTTTATTTACTCCCTGGGTATGCCCCTTTTCATGAGAATGAGATCCACCAATTCTAACCATATTAGTATGAACCTGATATCCCTTAGTAAAAGTGGGTATATCTATACTACATTGGGATACTCTATAACAAAAAGAAATCTTAAGATTACTATACTATCCAAAATAATGGAAAATCATGGGTGCTTCTATACAATTAGGCTTTGTATGCTCAAGTCTCACACACTAATAGTAAACCACCTGATGTTAACTTGAATAATTCCCCAAAACTATTCTTGACATAACCTGAGCACCCTTATTATGCCAGATTTTTTTGCCAGAGGATAAACCCTGGAAACCCTCTACTACAATAGAAGCTCCACCTAAACATGTCATCCCAGCTAAGTATGCCTCTACCATAACTAGTTTATCAACCACCACAGAAAAGGTTTATAGGAACATTAGAATCAGCATTATCTGAATATCTACCCTCAGACCTATCTCAAACCTCTATGATTTAAAGTAGCCATTAGAAACAATATAAGGTGATACATGCTCTAATAGAGTGAAATTAATATCATACTCTATAACTAAACATTACCCTTTCTCCAAGGTCATAAATTCATGAGTCTTCACCACTACAATGTTTTAGGATAAAAATATTGATTTAAGACCTTATTGAAAGTGGTATAGTTAATATCCTTCTGAAACATAGCTATCATGATGGAGTCCCACCATTTCCTTCCTAGTTCTTCAAGTATATACATAGTGAAAAACATCTTTGATTCCTTTGGAGTCTTTAATAAGTAGTAAATTATTTGAATCCACTCAATACACTCATCAGGTTCTTGGGTTACTTTTTTACTATGAAATATAGGTGGATTCTACTCAGTAAATTCAAAATCATAGCCCACTATTGATTCCAAGTTTCCAACACTCTCTTGACCTAGAGACTAGATTTTCTGGATGACTGCTTCCAACAATGAAGGGTCTACTAGAGGAATCCCCTATATAACTTGTCTCACATGTTCCTCTACTAGATTTGGAAGATATTTTCTAGGAGTCATTTTATATTAAATGTAAAATATTACTCTTGATTAGATTAATAATATATCTCTGAATCAAAATATGAGCTTTAAGAACCCATATTAAATCCATTAAACATTAAGAATTTAATAAAAAATAGAAACTAATAGAGAAACACTATAGGGTTCATCTAAATAAACCCATAATTAGGTTCATTTAAATAACCACAAAATCAATTTCAAAGATTGAAGAAAAAATCCATGATCATCCATTGTAACTAGAGGTTGGATATGAAGGTGATATTGCTCGGAACCCTTCCACACTTAATAACTGAATTTTGATGATCCTAACTCTACTCTATAAACCACCCTAGAAAAAAACTATTTTATCTAATACTATTTTGTAGCAAACCAACCCAGGTCAACTTGAAACATTACCTAAGCTAGATTAGAACAAGTCTCAACGTGCATTCTTGATCCACATGGACTGGTGATGAACACCTAAGTATCAACAAACATAACCATGGGGATGGTTTCTCCATAAAATATAACATAAAATGTCTTAATTGTAACAAGAGGAATATAAATAATCAAAGTCTAATGTAGAATAAAAAGTTACACATCCATAAGACATACAAAACTAATCCAAAAGGATAAACCCTAAAACAAAACCAACCAAGAATAAGATCAAGTCTCCATGTAACCATCTATCAACACCATATCAACTCAATATGAAGACAACATCAATCAATAAAATTTATAGAGATACATAACACCATTTCCTTTAACAATATCTAATAAAACAAAATCTTTATATGCTCAATGGTATATTCAGGGTGTAAGAGAAATTCCTAATAGGATACTGCCATGAATTTATACAATGTATGTCATCATGAAACAATTTAATATTTATTTAAAACAAAAAATGTTTCATAAAGTTTTTTCATTTGAAAATATTTTGCATAAAACAAAATTTGGTTTCCATTAAAATATTCCATGAATATATAAAAAGTGAATAAAATTTAAATAAAGGGTGATAATCAGCATCATCTATGGAAAACCATATAATAACTATATAAGAAAGTAAGCCTAAAAAATGAAAAATAATGAATAAAACCAAGCATAATTTAGGCTCTATCCAATAGGAATATGTACTAAAACACATAAAGGAATACTAATCCATGCATACCATGAATCCTGCTATTATTGATTCCTACCACATTATATCGATATCACAATTATAAACCCTTGTGGTTCCACACACACTAAGGTTTGTGTATGTTAATAACCAAATGCACCTGAGGTTCTCTTGTGTTATGCTTTCACAAAACATTCAATTAAAACATGCTCACAATTTTATAAAATATTTTCAAAAGAAAAGCATCAATGCTCCCATTCTTGAAACCCCATTTTAGGATAAAACCCATCTTTGAGGCATTTCATCAAACACATAATGTTTATAAAACTATTTTTAAAACAAATCCCCTTTAAAAATAACATTACATGCCACCAAATATACAATTTCAAAAAATGGACCTTATTTGATATCAAATAAATCATCTTCATAAACCAAACAAAATTAGTTTACAAGAACATCAACTAAATAATGAGATGAAACTATTTTATTGATACACATATCTCACTAATAGTGAAAACATATTCACCTTTGAAAATAGTGATTGGAAACAAATAGATCCAATCCAAAAAATCCTAGATCTATAATAAAAATAATCAATTCCCTATAAACCCCACTAGATCAAGAAATCACAACCAATTAGAGTTCCAATGAAATAAGGGGAAGAGATATTGAGGAGTGATCTAAAAAGAGAAGAATATATCAAGTGGAGATCAAAACATACCTTGAAGATATCCATTAGGAATGAAAGATAAATTCTAAATAACCAAGTGTAGAATCTTCTAGAGCATCAAAGAAATATTTGGTTGATCTATAAGATATTAGGAGGCAATTAAAGTTAAAAATTACCAAGGGTGTCATGGTGAATTTTTATTTTTATGAAGTATAAATGGGTCACATGGTTAGGCCAAACTGTTAGAAAAAACATGTGATAACCATATGGTAGTTATTTCCCCTTAAAAATCTCAGTTCATGATTACCTAGAAATAACTGCACAATTAGAAATATCAAGCCCAAGCCATGAAACCTATACTGGATCCAAACCAATTCATATACAGATTTTTAGTATAATTTCATGGATAAATAAACCATGCTCAAACCATGAAAAATACCATTGGAGGGGACAGAGCCATATCACATGGTTACCACTTGGTTGCTACTAATTGTGTGCAAAACATGTGCCTAACCTATTTCTCCCAAAACCCCAAATTCTTGACCTCGAACTCTCAAAATCCTTTAGAGCCCCAAGAGAGATAAGATAAATCCAAAATAAAACATACATGTGACCCAAAGGGTTTCAAACTCACCATATGACATCAATTCTCTTCTTGAATCTATAGTTGATGCTACTTTAGGGAATTTCTATGTGACTCTATAGTCAGTACTCCTTCATGACTCTCCATCATAATAGTGAAGGAATTTGGTTTCTTCTCTTCTTATTTTCCCTTATGCAACATACATGAAAACCTATATTTCTATAACCCTAATTATATTTTACTCTCCTTTATAGATTTATAATAAAATTTTATAGAAACCCTTCTCTATGACTCAGTAGACAAATATGAAGACCTTCCTTCCTGACTTAATATATGACACTTCTTCTAGGAATTTATACATGACTCAATAGTCAATAATCCTTCACAACTCACAATAATAATAGTGCAAGGATGTGGTTGGTGATCTTCTCCTATTCCATTCAAAAATTCATAAGTGACCCTATATTTCCTTGAACATAATTTTATTTTCCTCTTATTCAAGGATATATCTGGTAATAAATCGTTCAGTATATCATTGGTGGGTTTCAATTTCATGTTACATGGTAAAGAACCACCCTAGGTTGGAACCTTAATTTAATTTTCTATCTAAATTACTCTTACCCTGAGTTTTAAATCCAAATTTCATTTCCTCTCCATTATTGGTGGGTTTTGGTAATATCTCTTCATCACTACTCATGCTTGACATGATTGTTCCAATTTTTTTCTTATCTTCTAGTATCTCATTTTTATTCTCAAAATAGAATTACCTACATTTTCTAAATGTGTACTATATACTCAGTATTATATTTCCAATAACTGTATATTACTTTCATTTTCAAATTTGTCATATTCCCATATCTTTATATTCCATCATATTACCTGCATATTCCAGTACATATATATTCCTTCATATTACTTGAATTATTAGTACCAATATTTTAAATACCATTCTCTTATAATTGTAATAAAAACTAAAAAAAATTGGTGTACCTTATTTAACTATTTATTATATTCATTTATATAGACTATTTCCTTTTTCCTATACTAGATTATATATTATAAATTTTGAATATCATGATAGTGTTGTACCACTTAAATTACTAAATGTAGTTTAATTTTAATTGTTATATACATTTACTTTATTCCTTGGTATTAGTTTCTTCTGCTATGAACTTGCAAGACTTATTATATTTTTTCTCCATGAAATTATGTAATATTGTGACCAATTATTAATAGATCTGTTCCTTTTTCTTCTTTTTTTATACCATTAAATCATATTGAAATTTTAAAATCCATTGGATGTATGTTTTAATTGAAAATTGTATAACTACATTGCATATACAATTTTCAATACCATTTTTGTGATGTACCGTCAATCATTCCAAAATCTCATATTTTTCATAGTTTGATTTCAACTATCAACACACTTTTAATAAATCCATATTATATATAAAATTAACTAGGATAAAAAAGAAACATGATGCTCAAATAGGTTCATAAAAAATATTTCTTTTATACTATTAAAAATATGATTAATTATTTGTTAAATTACTTTCATTATTTATTGAAAAGTGTATTTACCATATCAAATTCTTCTCAAAAAACTATAGAACCACACATTACTTAACTAAATACAATTTCATCCACTAATAGAGAATTATAAAATTAAAAATGATTTCCATTATCAATTATACCATTACATGATTTTTTTATGTTTTCCATTCCAAATATATTTATTTCTCCAATTACTTATGTTACCCAACATTTAATTTCATTAATGTGTTTTTAGAGATTCAAAAATATCAAAATCATCACATTGATATGCTCTTAATCCATGTTCTATAATGAGCACATTCACTAATGGGTTGTTGGAGAATGTCCCACCTAATTGTATATATAAAAAAACTTTATTATTTAGTTTACAATCAATTTACATTTTAATTATTTATGTCTTTTATTTGTATATATTTTAGTCTCTTTGAAAATAAGTGTTTCCAATAACAATCTTACAATCATTTCAAGAACCCCTATAAATTATGATAATAACTATAATAATTTATTATTGAGACGTCATCCATGTTCTTTAAAAAAAATAGGTATATTACATGTATATAATTATATCTCACTCACTTGTTAATCATTATTGATCCATTTTCTTAATAAACAGGATATTTTCCTCTAAATATTTTTAAGAGATTCATTTCTATCAGTTCACTAGGTATGCCTTCATTTCATAATTTCATTAATATATATGAATTTAATCATAATTAATGCTAAATTATTTGAATAAAATTTTCCATTTTTAGTATATGTGTGAAAAAAACATAGTTTCATTAAACAATAATGATATTAACCAAATTTTTTCATTGAAAATTTGATGATTTCCTTTATATTATAAAATCCTTAGTAATCATTTAATTGATATCCTTTTCTTTTTTATTATTATTCTCATGATGTTTGTTTCCAAATTTGTTACAATATATTTTATTTTATAATTAAAATTTAAAATTATAACTAATAATATAATTTCTCATCATGATTGATTATCACTACTTTTGGTTCTTATATCTCTCTATCAACTATTTTT